>JAGVVM010005002.1:0-28237 GCA_019149425.1 Psidium friedrichsthalianum
TAATTTGCTGTATGCATTGGTATGGTAAATTAATTTCTCTCAAATCCATATAAAGAGTATTGTAACACTATGAAATGGATTTTGAGTAGAAGGCATTACTAGATTCTGCTTGTGTTATGGAAATAGAAAGCCTGAGTTGAGTGGCTATTCAATTCTGTTATTCGGCAGATAATGATCACAACGAAAGTCAACGTCAGTTATATGATGACATTATAGAGGAAGCAGTTTCATGGTTAAATCAGGAATTACAAATATGTTTCTTTGTCCATGACTGAAGTGGAGTATATCACTATTACTGAAGGGGCAAAGAATTATTGTGGATGTAAAATGTCTTCTATAAAAATTGTTTAAAGTAAGAGAAGTTTATTTTACATTTGATACATGATTCTATCTATCTTAGCAAGAGTCCAGTGTTGTATTCAGATTGAAGCAATAATTGTGTGAAGTACAGTGTTTGAGAAAATTATCAAAAAGCTTTTCTATTTAAGAAAGTCAATACTGACGATAACAATCCGACATTATTACTAAAGCCTGCTCATGGTGAAACTTGAATCTTGTCACAGGCACAACAAGCATGATGTAAACTCCCCACTGAGGCCGAATGGGGAATTTGTTGGCTGTTCACCCTGTGGGGTCCAGCTGGCAAATAAAGAAAATAGACCCAGACAAAAAGAAACAAAGTCAAAAGCAAGAAAAGACAAAAAAAAAAAACAAAGAGAAAGTGTGCGCTTCTTCGTGCCCTTAGTCAGAGGGAAACCGGGGGCGAGGAAAAGAGAGCGAGCGTGAAAAAGGTAAGAAGAAAAGAAGCACGGCTTGTGCTCCTGTGATTCGAACGGGCTAAACATTGACGAAATTGGCTCAATTTTAATATATTGTTCGTGAAGTTCAGATCTCAAAAACGACTTGATCATTTTCGCCTCGTTAGATTCACTCTCATTCCCGTTCGACGATTAGGATTTTGTTTACCCTGTTTCACTTTTGTGATGAGGAATGCTATTGTATGTTCATGTTGAGCTTCTAGTGTGTTATTAAGAGGAATTTCTTTGTATGTCTACTAGACTTAGTGATTATAAAAGTTTTGGGTTTCCGTGATTTTTTTCCCATTTCGAGTTTTTGTACGTAAACTTGGTGTGTTGCTTCTACATCATTCCGCTTTTATATTTACTACCTCGTTGTAAATTATTTTGCTGGATTATATTGTTGGTTTGTTGCTAGAGGAAATCGGTTTTGTTTCTGAGATTTGATCCTGGATTAATTTTAGTTTTGAAGCGAAGTGTGCCGTTTTTTCTCGAGAATCTAATTGCAGTGCTTCTCCCTTTTCTGTCGTTTCTTTTTTTATAGATATCCAATCAAAGTCTACGAGGAATTCATTTACTTTCCTTTCTTATAGCTAATGAGCGAAAATTGTTATGTACAACGGATGTGCATGTGCTACACGTTTGCGTGAACGGAAGAACCATTTCGATTGCTTCCGAGGAATTTATGGCAGCCACCAGCCATTACAGCACTTTCTCCACCGCTGTAAGGATTCCGATGAGCAAACGCAAATTAAAGATTTTTATGTCACAAATTTTTTTTAAAAAAATTAATAAATATTCGGGTAAGAATCGTCGCGACAAATGGTTGATCACGTTGCGTTTTGCTAACTTGGCTGTCTAAAGCATAAATTCGACACGCGTGGGCATGATGCTGGTAATCCCACGCCCAAGTAGGAAGGGTCAGCATCGTCCCTCCTCCTTATTTAATTGGCATTGGATAATCACAGGATGTTACGTTTGACAATTTTCTATTTTTTTTTTTTCAATAAGTTCTTCTTTGTGTGGTGTACTTAAGAAGTAAAGCCGAGGCCGAGTGGAGGTTGATTTTGTGATTAACTGACCACGATTACTGTTACCAATATTGTTAAAACAATCAATTGTGTAATGTATTGTTGGCATTTAACTTCTCCAAAGACAAAGATACCACTATTTCGATTACGCGTGTGTGAAAGTTACCGCGAAATTGTTTGTAACACAAATTTTCGAGGATAAAAATCCGTTTGGTTAAGCAACTTCATTTTCTACTTCTGGAGCATTTTTCTTTTTGCTCCAGAAGTAGTATTTGGAGCAAACTTTTTTTCTTTGAACAATATTTTGGAGCTATTTGAAGAAGTTAAAAAAAAATCATTCTCCTGCATCTAGAAGTTAATTTCTAAAGCAGAAGTTTTGCCATGTGCACCCATAAAAACAATTTTTTTTTCTCATTTTTCAATATTTATCTTTCAAGACATTATAATTAATTATTTTTTTTCGTCCGTTTTATTTTTATTTTTTATTTTTGTCATTTTTTAGAGAGATATTGGGAAAATCATATTTATTTCAACAAATGAGATGAACACAGCACTTTTTATCCTTGAAAGATCATGTGCATTGCACGTTCTAGCGAGAAAATATAACGGAAGGTCAACGGTTGTAATAATTCGACCAAAAAAAAACGGCTGTAATAAAATGAAAGTTCAGAACAAAAATTTATTTTCTTCCACAAATGTAGCTCACAGTTTTTAATGGGATATCTAAGCACATAAATCGTTTCGATAACATTATGGACAAGTACTAATAATTTCTTCCTAAAATTCTTGCTAATTTGTAAGTAAGTATAAACATATATTGATAGTTGATACGCATCATAACTCATTTCAATACGCTTTAAACTTTTAGGGTAGAAAATCATTTACGTATCCGACATTTCTTCTTACGGCAATCAAGGTTATTAATCGTGTTCCCATACTCTCTCATCACGTTACCATTTTTTTTTTATCTCATTACCTTAACGTTTAATGTAGTGACGTCGACATTGTGAAGTTCAACTTATATATAAGGTACAACTCTGATCATAACACATAATAATTCATCTCTCAATCCAATTTACGTTTCACTGACTGTATGACACTAGAGGCGTGAATCGGTCTTCGTCTGACTCGAGATCCAGACCGAATTAGTCCGATTCTAGGTGATTCTTGTGGGAATTGATCCGTGTACGATTCCTAAGGAGGAACCAAACCGCTCCGAACCGAATTGGAGAAATCAGCCCGAAGTATATTACTTTTCACTTTTTGATTCAACAAGTGCAAAAAGTACATGTTTTTGAGGAATAATTTGTCTCTTACAAGTAACTTTTTCAATGAGTCATTTACTAAAATAATTTCAATATGTTTGGCAACTTTTGAAAAAGAAAATAAACATTAAACAAAAAGAAAAATGTTTTTGTCAATTCCAAGGTGGGCAAGGTAGGCTCCATTTTCATAGACTGTGCAAACTGACCTTATTCGGTGCGATTCCAATTCTATGGTGAGCACTACCCATTCTGGAATCGATCACCCCTATAAGACATGTGAAATGAAAGAAGGTCCAAAGCATCTCAATCGCGATTTTAATTCTAAGATGGCTGAAAGATTTCAATCAAATGTGCAAATGAGCTATATTTTTCTTGGTAGTAAAATTGAAGGAAAAATTACCAAAAAGTATAAATCTATTGCAATTGTGTTAATTCAGACCTAAACTTTTTTTTTGTGCCAATTCAGTCCTAAATCTTTTTTCATTATGCTAATTCAATCCTTTGAGCCAACTTTGGACAGGTCGCTGACGTGGATGTAAATAGATGTTAACTGTGAACAATTTTAAGAATATTTTTATTATTTTAAAAAAATAAATAAAATTCCTTTTTCCATTGTTATTTTCTTTCTTTTTGTTTTTATTTCCTTCTCCTCCTTCCTTTAGCCGATCGATGGATTTGGCGAATAGCCATAGGTCAGAGCTAGCGAGGTCACGAGGCAAGGTCGACCTCACCTAGCTATGGCGTTGTTGGCCTCACCCAGATATGGGGAGGCTGAGCCTCGTTATCGCCGACTCTAGCCTTGGCCGATCGCAAATCTAACGATCGGCCGGATAAAGGAGGAGAAAGGAGACAAAACGAAAAAAGAAAGGAAAAGTGAAAAAATATTATTGAAAAATATCAATGTCAGCACGGGCGCCAGCGTCTACATCAGCACTGATCGGCGTTTACATCAGTATCGACCAGCCAAAGTTGTCGGAAGGATTGAATTGACAAAAAAAAAGCAAAAATTTAGGATTGAATTAGCACAAAAAAAAAAAGACTAAATTGATACAATTCAATAGATTTAGGATCTTTCTTTTCTTTTTTTTGGTTATTTTCGCTAAAAAATCGAGTGGGGTCATCTCCTCTCCTTCCGGGCTTGCAATAAAGAAGATCGTGCGCAGATTCTGGATGATGTTTTAACGTTAATCGCCCGGATTAACTCGTAATCAACACAGTCTTATCTTAGCCGCGCAATAAATTCCTTCTCCCCATGCAGCCATGCACGTCGCCATTTGTACTCCCCCACCACGGTCGGTCACCCTCTCCCCCGGTAGAACTAGAAACTCTTGAACCGACACATCTAGGGAAGGTAACAACCCCCACCCACCTCCCCTATCGTGGCGCGCCACGTGTCTCCATCCCAACCTCTCAACGAGAGAATTGTCAGGTACAGTAAGAACAGGACTGCCGTTCATGAACTTACCCGAGCATTAAAAAAAAACAAAAAAGCATCCTCGATTTTCCACCTAGAAGATAGATATATGTGGCGACACGTTTAAAGTGGGGCCCCCCAGAACGATTTTCATGTTTTTTGAATTGAATGAGGCCTCCCCCAGTTGATTCCTTCCATAATATCGCCAGGGTTGGGATTCCATGTAAGCATGGCTATTTTAAATGGTTTGACCCGAAGGGATATAACCCATGGGTCGTTAAGGCTCACGCGTGTCACGCGTGACCGCTCATCTGTTGATCCAAGTCGAACGGACGTCAGCGTCAACCTGTTCCAAGCACCTCCACCAAAACGGACAGACGGTAAGTAAGAAGTTCATGTGATCGGACGGTGGGGAGTGTCCTCATCCTGCCTCCTCTGCCCACCACGTGTAGGGCGGGCGGAGCCCGCAGGTGTTTCGATGATCGATTTCATCGTCTCGTGAGCGTGGGGGTGGCGGGGGGGGTCGTCGTGATTCTGCTGGAATATGCTCTAGAAGAAAGGGCCCCAAGGTGTCCACATGGATCGGGTCGGGTCGGACGGTTAATTATTGCGACTAAACCTGAATCCAAATTTGCTTTTAATCAGGATGTGACCCGAGAACCAGACACCATTCAATTGAACCCCAATCGAAATGACGACGCGGTGAGGTCGACTCGATCGTGTGCGGCGGAAGTGATGATGAGTGCGGTGATCGAAAGTCAATGCAACGCCATGTAAGCAGAGTGAGATCAACGGACAGATCGAGAAGACCCGGAGAACCCAAAGTGCATCGAACGGTCCACGAGCAGCGAAAGAGAGAGGGCAAAAAATGACACCACAAAGTCGGGTCGCCGCGTTCGAGCTTCAACAAAAACCGCGCTTCTCGTTCGGTAATTTACAGCGTATGCTGTCGTTAAGGGGGGCATAAACCAATTTCTATCCTCCAATTTCTCGTATCGGCTGCGATATCTCGTGGAACGGTCTTTATTTTCCGGGTAAGTAATTCATATTCATATTTTTTTATTTTTCGGGTTTTTGTTTTCCTCGATATTCTGCTGTGTCGTCTTCTTCCTCACCTATATAACGGACCCGAGACGCCACCATCTTCGCCACCCATTTCTTTTCAACAGGCTCCACAAAAGCAAGAAAGGAAAGAGAACACCGAGACCTCTCCAACATCCTCGAGAACCCTCTCGTCGTCTCTCCTCCTCTTTTCGAATTGATTCGACAATGTCGATGAAAAGATCGCTCGCTCAGCGCCTCCTCGGCATGTCCCGCACCATCTCCTCCTCCCAAGCCCTGGGCAACTCCCGCTCCGCCCCCAACGCCGCCGCCCGCCGCCGTGGCGGGCTCGCCATCGACCCCGATCCAGGAGACGGCGGCCTCTTCCGGCGGTTCCTCCACCGGAAGGCCGCCCTCTCCCCGATGGGCGAGGGCCTGATGGAGAGGCTCCGGGCCCTCGACATTGCGAGAGTCGGGATCCGGATCTCGCCGCCGGCGCCGGCGAGGGAGTCTCTGGGGGACGGGTCTCCGGAGTTGACGGTGGAGGACGCAAGGAAGCTGATGAAGGTGGCGCGGGTGGAGATGGTGAAGTCGCGGCTGAGGGAGGTGGGGGAGACCTGGGTTTCGTACCCGGAGCTGGTCCGGATCTGCGGCGAGGCGTGTTCGGATCCGGACGAGGGGCTCAGCTTAGCGAGGACGCTCGACGAGACCGGCAACGTGGTCGTGTTGGGCAAAACGGTGCTTCTCAGGCCCGAGCTGGTAAATTCCCCTATTTCTCAATTTGGCGTTCGAATTTCTTTGTCGCTTTACTTTTTTTAAAAAAAAATTATACAATTTAGGGACGCAGGGATAGTATAAATGGCCATCTCATCAGAGGGTTAGAATTTATTTGATTTTTCGTTTTAATTTTCCATTTTCATTTATACATTTTTTTTTTCCATGAGATTGGAGACTCTACCGAAGACTGATACGTGCTTTTTTGGTGATCTTTTGCTTCCGATGTCCGATGTTTGGTGCTTCACGACAGGACGAGAGACCAAATACGTGTAAAGAGTTCCCCCACGTTTGAGATGGTAAAAAAGACACCCTTTTTTTCTAGGACGACAAAGGGACCAAAACCAGCCCACCTTCCACATCTACCGGAGGACGAATTAGATTTTATTTTTAATTTTAATTTTCTAACTCATGGACGTGGAAATGGAGAAATTCACAAAGGGAGAGGAGAAGGGTAATTTGGTGTTGATTTTTGAGATCTAGTCCCGTGTCAAAGACACGTTTGGTAGCTGGGGGCAAATTTGCTTGACATGTTCACATGTCAAAGCACGTTTGAGGGGGAAAAAATTCACCGACTTCAACATGGTCCGTTACAAAAGAGACAAAAATTATAGTTTTCCTCTAATTTTTAAACCTTTTTTTTTTGGGGGCCAACCGAGAAAATCGCAACGTTCATGGAGTGGAATTTAGGGGATGAATGAATGCGTAGAGAAATTAGATAATGTGGTGGTCGAAGTTTGGGGTCTGTCGGTCAAACAATCTGTACACATTTGTGTCTACAGGTAAGAAAAGCCATCGAGGGGCTAATGCAGCCGCTGCCGCCGCCTCCGCGATGCGAGGAGTTGGAGGAGCTGGAGAAGCAGAAGGCCGAGATAGACCGGGAGGCCGAGCACCTGGTGCGGCGGGAGCTCTGGCTGGGCCTCGGCTTTCTCGTGGTCCAGACGGCCGGGTTCATGCGGCTCACCTTTTGGGAGCTCACGTGGGACGTGATGGAGCCCATTTGCTTCTACCTCACCTCCGGATACTTCATGCTCGGCTACGCCTTCTTCCTCAGGACGTCCCGGGAGCCCTCCTTCGAAGGGTTCTTCCAGACCCGGTTCGCAGCCAAGCAGGAGAAGCTGATGCGGGCTCGCGGTTTCGACGCTCGCAGGTACGACGAGCTGTGGAGAGCCCACCGTGCGAGCTCGCCGCCGCCCGCCTCCTCGGCGTTCGGTGGATCATGAGGGCGGGGCGGGTTCGATGCTTTAAGCAACTTGATACCGGGAAAAAGTGAATATGTGCAAAAGCATACAATTTTGTTTGGCCTGTCGGAATTGGCAGTTGGTGAGCGAGCGAGAGCGGAGGATCATTTGTTTTTGTAAAGTGATGATGGTGTGCTCATACTATCATTAATAGAGGTAGTGAAAAATCTTCCATTAACCCTTTTCCTAAATGGGGTCTCTAAAAAGATTCATCTTTACTTCTTTGAGTATGTAAGCCAGATCTTACCAAAATGGACATAATATCAATTTTGCTATTAACTCTGGCTTTTCATTAGAAAAAAGAAGAAGAAAGTATTCAAATTGGTCCTTTCATTCTATTTTATTTTGTACAAATTCAAATAGGTCCCTACACTTTCCCCACCAGCTAGAATCACCCGCCATACACCGCTCCTCTCTCGCCTTCATGGCTGCCGAGGCCCTTGCTAGTGGTTGGAGGAGTGGCACAACTATCTCCGGCCACTGTACAATGAATGCGAGCAAACCACCGGAAAATAGTATCATTTTTCTGAAAAATGATTTGTTGAAAAATATTTTTCAAAAGTGCCACATTTTTCGTGAAATAAATGAAGCTTAATTTTGAAAGATAGTTTCAAAAACTTTTTTATATACATCTTTTTATGATGAAGAGTGGTAATATAGTGATTCGACCTGTGATTCTGTTTACATGTTTAAGCTGTGGTTGAATGGCTTCAAGAGGGTCTTACGACATTGGAGGGTAAAGTGCGTAAAGAATGAACTACATGTTGGTAAATGACATTTAATTGGTACGTCATTAGACTTAGGTCATGCATTTACGTATCATGGTAGAATAGCTTGCATTTTCTCATGTCACTACGTGTAGATTTAAATTAGGACTACATTGCATATAGCTTAGTTTTCACTAAATAAGAGAAAACCCTGAAAATCATTTAATAGTTAGAATTGCTAGAATTCCTTTCTTTCTCGCCAATTTATTTACCACTTTGATTATTGATCGCTAAATTATTGATTATGCACAGGACATTTTTGTATGCTAGTGGTTTAGGCTTAAAATCAATCCAACTTCCTCACAAAACATTTTCTTGAAAATAAAAGAGAAAAGGTATCAAAAGGGCATTAGGGTAATCTAGTGTAATTAAGTTTTCGAATCCATTAATCTCTGATACGTAGAAATAAAGTAATTATCCTGATATTTTACTTAGGTATGTAATCGACCTATTGATTAGTGACGACTCCAAAATAAAATTGATTTGCATATTAATAACTTGAACATAAGTTGCGAATTGGTAAGGGCTTGGAAGAGATTGAGTTTGGCTTGCAAACTCAGTAACCCATTAGCCTAAATGAAAATTTAGACCGCAACAATATGGAATGTGTAGAGCGTGATTCCTTGATGACATGCACAAAGTTTAACATGTATCAATGAATGGAACAATGCAAATGGTTATGGCATGATTTTCGTGACAAATTGCTCCTCACTTGAAGTTTAAAATTACACGTGTAAGGTAAATATGAGACATAAAGTTTATATCCCTAGTATAAGAGAATTTCAAATATTCAATTGAGTTGTGATTGCCAAAGTCATACATTTGATTGAGTTTGTGAAATATCGATCTCATATTGCGGCAAGCTATCTCATGTTTAAATGCATGGTCATACATTTTGTACTGGTTCGTTGGGGGACACATGTACCGCAAGTAGTTGAGGAGTGACTAATCCTAGTGGTTTATATACCCAAAGATAGTGAATTCATGAAAGTTAGAATATATTTTCATGGCCATTGTCATGTGGAGATTATACAAATGCATGTTATGTATTCTACCTAAAGATAATTATACGATGATGCATGTAAATATCAAGAAGTGGACTTAGACAGTTTCAAGTTACAAAGTAGTCACATGATGCTAATTATATACATCGTTTATTTTTATTCACATTCTCTATAAATGAAAACTCCATTACCATTGAGGTTTTTATTGGTTCAAACTTCAAAAAATGGTGATAGAATTTTCTATTTAGGATTAGGCTGACAAGTGTTCATGTTGCTCTTATTGAGGATAAGCCAAAAGATCTCATTAACGTCAGTACGGAATCCGAGAAATCACATTTTGCTATCTGTGTGAAGATTAATCGGATGTGTTTGTTATCTAGAAGTGATCCATTCAAAAACACATGACGAGTGGTTTGCCAGCTGACTACATTGCTTGACAAATAATGGAAGCCTTGGAGTTTTGGAGCCGTGTCTCGTGTAATACTGATATTGTGACACATCTACGAGAACTCATTAACATGAGTTATAATAGTTTTGGTGGGGTTAGAAATTACATCCTGAGGATGGTACACCTGCAGACAATACTTTAGGCTCTTAATGTTTCCATTCCCAATACTTACATTGTGTATCAAGCCTTAGAGACCCTTCCACCTAATTTTGAGATTTTCAAGACTATTTACAACTGCCAAGATGAGACCTGAGCAATCAATGACCTCATAGCTAGGGTGGCGGCAGAGGAAGAGAAGCTGAAGAAAGAAAGAGGACAAATTGCCCTATATGCCTCTAGTTCCAACATTAAGAAGATTAAGAGGTCCAAAAATCGTACTCATAAAAGAACTCATGAAATCACCTGTCATTCCAATAGTTTGGGTGCAAAAAACAGAATTCTTCAAGAAGAATGGTAACCGCTGCTTCTTTGTAAGAAGAAATGCCACATAAAGAAAGACTACGACAAATGTAAAAATTGATTGTCCAAACATGATACGTGCAGGTAATGATTCTTTGGTATTTGTTCGTAAATCCAACCCATCATAAGCCCCATCTAGTTCATGGTACAACTAAACATGTTGCTTATCATACAGGGATTCATAAACTGGAGGAAGCCAAATCAAGACGAATCAAAGCTCATCGTAGGAAACAACAATAAAGCCAAAATCGAGTTCGTGAGAGATGTAATTTTATTTCTAGATTTTAGTTTTAGTTTGATGTTATGGGACAAATTTATGTACCTTTCTTTAAAGGGAACTTAGTTTTCTTATCATGTCTGAACATGTATTTTGAAGACACTAGCGTCTCCCGCCTGCCTTAAAAAATAAATATCGTGCATAAGATGATAAAAAAAAAAAAGAGCGACGGTGGAAATAATCGTATAGATATTGCTGAATTGTCTGGTCGTGTTAAGAATAAGATCACTCTAAGATCCCACGGTTGGCAGCTGTAATGGTTTCAAAACACTTTTCGGGATAAACAGTGTTCAATAGGAGAAACTACACTGTGCGACGATTAGATATGTGGCAGCTATGGTCTAATTATTTGACAACTATCACCATTGTCAGCATGTGAGCTATCTCATACATGATTATATCTATCCTCGGTACGTCCTTCCTATAGGTGGCCATGTTTCCTCAATCTTTCATCCTAGGTTCCAACTACAAAATGTGATGCTTCATGACACAATTTTCTTCACTTTAGCGCCATCAATCCTTTAGCATTTGAAAATGAACTCATGGAACCGGAGACGAACACACGGACCTCTCAAGTCTTGCAAAAGATAGGACTTTTGCCCTCATAATCTGTCTCTATGGTCAAAATTTAATGAAAAGCTTATCTTTTATTTATGTTTTATTTCAAAGTTAGAAAGTGATTAGTTTATAACATTGTTCTCATTTAAGGTGTAGAAAGACTTTTTTTCCCCATAGTAATACATTTCTAGACTACCATTGTCGCGGGATCCCGATACGTGTGAGCCACTTCACATGCACCAATGAATCACTTGGGTGCCACGGGGCTGCCGTACCATTCAACGGTGTATGTGAGTGGGCTCACATGCATTGGATCATGTTGGTATCTTTCTACTGCATGTGTATGTACAGTCTTTTTCAATAGTAAACTGAAGGGTTTGGTATACCTCTTGAGGTATGCTGTATTTTTTGCATGTTGTGCGGATCCTATTCTCTTTGTTAATCTCGACCGTGCAAGAAATTTGCAGATTTAGATTAAGACATCAATTTTCAATGTTAGTGTGAAAGGAATATACTTCGAAAGATCTGTTGATACTTTTTGCATGCCTTTCAGGAAAAACACCAAAAAAATCCTAAACTTAATGCATTGGTATCAATTCAATCTTAAACTTTTCAATTAAACCAATTTAGTTTTAAATCTTTTTTTTTTTCATTTGTACCAAAATTGAGTCAATTGATCAATGTCTGGCGGAAAATTGCTCATACGAATGTCAGTCATCTACGTGGCTTGGCCAACATTGATACAATATAAAAAGGTTTAGAACTAAATTGATCCAATTGAAATGTTTAATACTAAATTGATAACAATACAAAAATTTAAAACTATTTAGTATTTTCTCAATGTTCTCTTTTTGAAAAGTCAAATAAGGTCCAAAATGTCTCTTTTCTCAAATAAATGCCTCAAGTGAACCTTATTTCAAAATATGCCTCATTTCTCAAACACGGATATGAAGTGAACTTTATTGCAAATAAGAGCCTAAAGTGGATATAAAGTCTCAAAAAAAGACTTAAATTCAAGGGCATTTTCGACATTTTCCTTCATTTGATTTTTTTTTTCTTATTAGTCTCTTCCTTTTTTTGTTTTCTTAAAAGTTAAAAAGAGAATAAAAAACAACACACACACACACACATAGGCGGGAGGGCACCGCTGCCCCATTGGCGGGGTCACCGGCCCTCGCCAGGTGCCAGCGACCCCGCCAACTCCACCAATAGTGGGGTGGCGGCCATAGGCGGCCCCTTGCTTGTGTGGTTTTTTTCTTTTCTTTTTTAATTTTCAAAAAATAAAAAAAGGGAAAAAAATCAAAATGGCGAAATGACGGAAATGCTCTTTCGATCAGACCTTTTTTGAAACTCTATCTTTATTTGGAGCATGCTATGCCATTTCAAACTCTTATTTGGAATCTTTCTTTTTTTTTTTCTTAAGTGGGACGGCGCATAAGTTAAGGTAATCATATACGGCAGCCTTTTAGTAGCTTTAGTTTCTCCAAGGAACATTTTATAGCCCTTGGGGTCCACATCGTTCTTTGGGTCTCTATTCTTTTGCCGTTTTTGTTTTTATTTTTTTTTTTTTTTTTTTCGGGCGTTTGAGATTTTGTTGGTTGTTTTCACATGTGTGGATTTTGGTTTTTCCACCTGTGGCTACGTAACGTATAGACTTCGTTGACACGATGTTTTTCCGTACCAATTCAATTATAAACCTTTAAATTTAACCAAGTTCGTTGTGAACCTTTTGACAATTTGTCAATTCAGTTTTTCTGCTCAATTTTAACCGAAAATCACTGACGCGAATGCCGATCGTCCAATATGGCACGGTAGGCGCTAATGTGATTAATTTTTATATTTTTCTAAAAGAATTGAACTTATTATCTTTTTCTTTTTCTTTTCCTCTTTTTTCTTTGCTTTTCATTTTTCCTTGTGCTGGTTTGTGATTCTTGTGAAGGCCCTCGCCATATTTGGGTGAGTGCTACATCGCTCGTGGTCGGCGAGGCCTCGAAGGCTCAGAGACTCTCGCCTAGTCTGGACATGACCTTCGCAGCTGGCGAGGGTTGCTGATGACCCTCGCTAGCACAAGGAAAAAAAAGCTAAAATAAATAAAATAAATTAATTAATATAAAATTACAAAAATATCATTGTCAACTCTGGCCGTGCCACGTAAGTCGACTGGCATCTACGTTAGCTATTCTCGACCAATATTATCAATTGAATGAGGGCTAAATAGGTCAAATTAAAAAGTTTAAGATTGAATTGACACGTGCACAATAAATTTAGGACTTTTTAAAATGATTTCCCAATCGAATTGGAGACCGACGCAACCTAGTTGCTAATTTCCACACTAGGTTGGTCGCCCCACACGCCACAAAATAGACTTCCGCCATGCTACAAGCGAAATTAACAATGCTTTCACACACAAGCAAATGGACGTCCGATGTAGCAAAAGTCTAATGTAAAGCCATTTACGACCGACCATTGGAGTCTTATGGAAAATCGAATTTGCCACGTCAAGTTACTGATTACGATGGAACTTGGCAAGACATTGGAAACCGTCGTGATTAAAAAATAAAAATCCAAAATTTACAACATTTTTGTTCTTGATTACATTGGATTGTCATAAACCTTCGCAAAGCGTTGGAATTGAAAATAAAAATATAAAAATACGGCGATTTGTTCTAGCTTAATACAAACCGTCGTAATTCCTTAGTATTTGTTGTAATTGAAAAAGATCCAAATTTGCTACCTTTTGCTCTTGGTTACGATGAAACATCGCATTGAAAAAGATCCAAATTTTCAAAATGATTTCCCAATCGAATTGGAGACCGACGCAACCTAGTTGCTAATTTCCACACTAGGTCGGTCGCCCCACGCGCCACAAAATAGACTTCCGCCACGCTACAAGCGAAATTAACAATGCTTTCACACACCAGCAAATGGACGTCCGATGTAGCAAAAGTCTAATGTAAAGCCGTTTTACGACCGATCATTGGAGTCTTATGAAAAATCGAATTTGCCACGTCAAGTTACTGATTACGATGGAACTTGGCAAGACATTGGAAAACCGTCGTGATTAAAAAATAAAAATCCAAAATTTACAACATTTTTGTTCTTGATTACATTGGATTGTCGTAAACCTTCGCAAAGCGTTGGAATTGAAAATAAAAATATAAAAATACGGCGATTTGTTCTAGCTTAATACAAACCGTCGTAATTCCTCAGTATTTGTTGTAATTGAAAAAGATCCAAATTTGCTACCTTTTGCTCTTGGTTACGATGAAACATCGCATTAAAAAAGATCCAAATTTTCAAAAATGATTTCCCAATCGAATTGGAGACCGACGCAACCTAGTTGCTAATTTCCACACTAGGTTGGTCGCCCCACGCGCTACAAAATAAACTTCCGCCACGCTACAAGCGAAATTAACAATGCTTTCACACACCAGCAAATGGACGTCCGATGTAGCAAAAGTCTAATGTAAAGCCGTTTTACGACCGATCATTGGAGTCTTATGGAAAATTGAATTTGCCACGTCAAGTTACTGATTACGATGGAACTTGGCAAGACATTGGAAACCGTCGTGATTAAAAAATAAAAATCCAAAATTTACAACATTTTTGTTCTTGATTACATTGGATTGTCGTAAAACCTTCGTAAAGCGTTGGAATTGAAAATAAAAATATAAAAATACGGCGATTTGTTCTAGCTTAATGCAAACCGTCGTAATTCCTTAGTATTTGTTGTAATTGAAAAAGATCCAAATTTGCTACCTTTTGTTCTTGGTTACGATGAAACATCGCATTGAAAATGATGCAAATTTTCAAAAATGATTTCCCAATCGAATTGGAGACCGACGCAACCTAGTTGCTAATTTCCACACTAGGTCGGTCGCCCCACGTGCCACAAAATAGACTTCCGCCACGCTACAAGCGAAATTAACAATGTTTTCACACACCAACAAATGGACATCCGATGTAGCAAAAGTCTAATGTAAAGCCGTTTTACGACCGATCATTGGAGTCTTATGAAAATCGAATTTGCCACGTCAAGTTACTGATTACGATGGAACTTGGCAAGACATTGGAAACCGTCGTGATTAAAAAATAAAAATCCAAAATTTACAACATTTTTGTTCTTGATTACATTGGATTGTCGTAAACCTTCGCAAAGCATTGGAATTGAAAATAAAAAATATAAAAATACGGCGATTTGTTCTAGCTTAATGCAAACCGTCGTAATTCCTTAGTATTTGTTGTAATTGAAAAAGATCCAAATTTGCTACCTTTTGCTCTTGGTTACGATGAAACATCGCATTGAAAATGATGCAAATTTCAAAAATGATTTCCCAATCGAATTGGAGACCGACGCAACCTAGTTGCTAATTTCCACACTAGGTCGGTCGCCCCACGTGCCACAAAATAGACTTCCGCCACGCTACAAGCGAAATTAACAATGTTTTCACACACCAACAAATGGACGTCCGATGTAGCAAAAGTCTAATGTAAAGCCGTTTTACGACCGATCATTGGAGTCTTATGGAAAATCGAATTTGCCACGTCAAGTTACTGATTACGATGGAACTTGGTAAGACATTGGAAACCGTCGTGATTAAAAAATAAAAATCCAAAATTTACAACATTTTTGTTCTTGATTACATTGGATTGTCGTAAACCTTCGCAAAGCGTTGGAATTGAAAATAAAAATATAAAAATACGGCGATTTGTTCTGGCTTAATACAAACCGTCGTAATTCCTTAGTATTTGTTGTAATTGAAAAAGATCCAAATTTGCTACCTTTTGCTCTTGGTCACGATGAAACATCGCAAATTCTTGAATTGCCATAATTAAGGGTGTGTTCATTTTTGAAAAAATAAATAGGTTTGAAAAATATTTCTCTAAATGCGTCTCGTTTACATTTTGCTCTTGGATACCAACATTGCACATTTGGAATTTCGCTTTCGATCGGAAAGACAAGCCACATCATTTCAAGGGATACGGCACAAATGATTCTTAAATTTTGATTCAATGTGCAATGTTGTTCTATGTGATCTATGAATTTTAGCTCAATATGCAATGGACTACTTTGGACAAATTAAAAGTTTAAGAACGGCATCGCATATTGGGCTAAACTTCATATGTTGCATCAAATAAATGTAAAGCACAAATACCACATTGCTTATAGACTTGAAATTTCGGTATAGTTTGTCTCATTTCCAACCCCCGGTCGTTTCAATTACCATCAAGTTAATGTCGTCGGCTATTAATTCAACGCCTAATTCGAACTGAATTCTCGTGAAAATCGTACGCTCTAAATAGGGCGTAAGTCATTTCAATGACCTAACTCAAGTACGACCCCCAGCTCCGATCCATTTTACTGTAACGGCGTCTTTACAAGTCAAACCTTATTACCTAGGTAGACAAGTCAAACTTGATGCTTACGAGGAGCAAACTCGACCGTCCGATCGGGGTCCAGCGGACGTGCCAGATCCGTGCGAGATCTCGAATCCACCGACGAGTGGGGACATCGCCAGAATTCCCTCGAACCTTCTTCTTCATCTTCCGCCTCCTCCATCGACCTATACCATCGAACCCTTCGATAACCACGGCCACCGACGGTCCGCGGATCCTACTTCTTTTGCCCTTGGATCGGCTCAAGCTACGCTTGGATTCATTCGGTAGGTGAGTTTTCTGATTCCCGATTGGCCCTACTTTTGGCGTTTTAGATTTCTCGTCTGTCTTTACGTTGGGCAATAGTTTCGTCCGATTCGCCTGCGTCTGTTGGATGTCGGTTTCGTTTTTTCTGCGTGGATTCGCCGACGCTGGCTCTGTCTACGAATTGAGTAGTGTTTCGGAATCGCCGAAGTGGTTGTTCGTTGATTGACCGGTTTTCTGGCTTCCCGCGTAGAATTAGGGTTTGGGTGTGTGATGCAGAGAGCTGATTTTGCTGTTTCGCCATGTTGATGTAGAGATTGCCTTCCTAAAAGTTGACAATTTCGTGCCCAGTATCGGGTTTTGCAGGGATTTTGTCTGCGATAGCGTGAGATTTGAATCTTATTCGAATAATCTCGCTCTTTTATTCTTTTACTCTATGATCCGTGTCCGATGTCACAGCAGCAGTTTCGGCTAAGAAACTCGGCTTTGGATCGTTTTCTTGTCTCAAATATTTTTGAAGTAATTCAATGTAAAGTCGTCATCAGTTCAAAATCTGGAAAGACAAAGTTTTCCTAATTGCTGTTTCATGACCTTTTCTTTATATAGGACAATGTAGAGTTTTCTGTTCATGATGGGATGGTCATAAATGTCTCAGACATTCTGTTTCTTTAGCTGATAAATTCACTACATTGATAGTTTCTCTCGATGGTTTTGTAGCTTACTCGATGGAAAGTGGGGCCGGAGAATCGACGAGTAAGCCGGCCAAAGTGCGTCTTCCTCTGACAACAGTAGCAATGATGCAGGCGATTTCGAATGCAACATTTGCCTTGAATTGGCTCAGGACCCTGTCCTGACCCTTTGTGGTCACCTCTATTGTTGGCCCTGTCTCTACAGGTGGCTGCGCCATCACTCGCATTGCCACGAATGCCCAGTCTGCAAGGCTCTTATACAAGAGGAGAAATTAGTCCCTCTTTACGGGAGGGGGAAGACCCAGACGGACCCGAGATCCAAATCTTATCCAGGAATTGAGATCCCCAATCGCCCTTCGGGACAAAGGCCTGAAACTGCTCCGCCTCCAGAAGCGAATCAGTTCGCAAATTATGGGTTTGGTTTCATGGGAGGGTTCATGCCGATGGCCTATGCTAGGATCGGGAACTTAACGCTCTCTACTGCCTTTGGCGGTCTAATCCCTGCTCTGTTCAATGTGCAATTCCATGGATTTCAAGATGCCACTGTGTATGGGACGACTTCGGGTTTTCCCTATGGCTTCAACACATTCCACGGTGGTCATGCGCATGGTTTTCCGCAGACGGCTGCACGGGGACAGCAGGCTGATACTGTGTTGAAGAACCTTCTTCTACTCATCGGGGTCTTTGTGGTTCTTGCGCTGCTTTGCTGGTGATCTGACTTTGGATTATCTTGGTGATGATTTCTCTTTACTCTCTTTATAGTTGTCTTCATGCTTCATAAGGCTTAGGCTAGTAAAGGTTCAAGTTGGGTGTTCAGAGGTTGTCAATATGATCCGCAAATCCTTGATATCCTGTTTCAGATATATCACGCACTCTTGTTCTTTGCGCAGACATGTTTGTGTATGTCTGCACATGGTCCCTGTTCATATTTGCACGCGACCTGTTACTTACTACCCGTGTTTTCTTCAATAGTGTCATCTATTCTGCTTGCCATCACCAAGGAATATAGGACCTGTCTTGGGTGTCCTCTTTGTAACTGTACAATGCTTAAAGGTGATACGTTTGTTCTTTTTCCAAGTGCAATCAAGTAAAAGAAAGTGCATGTGATGGTAGAAGTTGTTGCATGATGTTTTCTCAGTGTCCGCATATTGTTCTTTTAAAAAGGGCTATATTCACGATGCTGTGCTTATCCAATGCTGAAGAAATCTTAAGATGCCTGGGTTGTTTCCGTTTGTTGTTGCCTCTCATAATAATTCTAATTAACTAAGTGGGGATCCGAAAATCACAAGCAGTTGAGAGTATGAACACTTTTTTTCCATGAGTGGTTTTAACTGAACTCTTTAAGTACTGTCTGTCTATGCTGTTGATTGTCAAGCAATTTATGTGATACTAGATGGACCAAGAGCTTCCTGTGGATCTCGGATCCTAAGTTTTGATCGCAGAATACACTCCTGTTTCACTTTAGAAGTGAAAGAGGTTGTGTCTTTATGGGAATGGAATGGCTCGAGAACTTGTAGAATAATGCCAAGTGGCAGGAAAACTGAAGTCTTCGACTATGTATGAGATTTTCGGGCATATTATTATAAGATACAGCTCCAGAAACTAGAGCCGGAGGTGGAAACCCCGGTCTCCATAATCGATATACTAAATTCCGTGGCGAAATGCTCTAATATAGTATTTGCCAGTTTTTTCTTCTCGTTGGGGTTCGCATTAAGGAAGGATATCGGACAGGCAGATTGACTGGTTGCAGAAAATGGTGAAGGAGATGACGTGAAAGCTTTTGAGATTGATGAAGCAAAGATTCAAAGGGAACCCCGCGATTTCGCTGGAAATGCAAAAGAAAACTGCGTTCAGTTTTGTTTTCGCTGGAAATGAAAGTTGGAAGCGAACATCAAGGGCCAGGATTAGATTTTGACGGCCCGGATGACTCGAAAGGTGCAGACGACATTAAGATATGAGATGGAAGTATTTATGGCGTCAGCAAGAGGACGCTCAAGGAAGAAATTGTTGCTCTAGGATTGAACAATCGATTCTATATATACTGTCGGAACCATCTTTGTCCGATCCTATCTTTTAATCGGGCATCGCCATTTGTTGCTTTGTCCAGAATTGCGTTTATTCTTAAATCGAATCAAAGTTGCACTAACGTTCTTTTTCAAGGCTCTGCAATACAAAGTGACTTCGTACATTTATCCTCTGAAATTTTCATTCCAGTGTGTAACTGGGTCACGCAAGATTAAAAAGGCGACGGTAGATTATGAACTCTAATAAGGCACACCCTCAAAAAGAAAACGATACAAAACTAAGAATTCGGAGCCGCGTCGAGCACAAGCCGAGCGTAGCAAACGTGCTGATCATGATGCAGCACTTTAGCCGGCTTCCTTGTAGTATCCATGACCTTCCTTGTAGTATCCGTCGCCTTCCTCATCGCTGCTCTCGCTTTTCCTGAAGTACCTGTAGTAGATGTACTGCAATATGATCTAATTTTTCACTTTGGTTAAGGAGGTAATTAACTCGTAGTAAGCTTCACGATTAGAATCAACGCCGATGCGCTCAGATTATTGTTAAAGAGGGAGGAAGCTCAAAGAAGGATACGAATAAGTCCAGTGCCACGCAAACGATTGCGTCCAACAGCCAGGGCATGTTAGCTTTGATACTTTCCCACTCGACGGTTCTCACTAGAATGCTGCAGTATCTCGTGCGTGTGTATACACTGATTATATGTATACGCAGTAAGTTTAATCAAGCATTATACGGATGCTGCAGCATTCTAGTGAGAACCGTCGAGTGGGAAAGTATCAAAGCTAACATGCCCTGGCTGTTGGACGCAATCGTTTGCGTGGCACTGGACTTATTCGTATCCTTCTTTGAGCTTCCTCCCTCTTTAACAATAATCTGAGCGCATCGGCGTTGATTCTAATCGTGAAGCTTACTACGAGTTAATTACCTCCTTAACCAAAGTGAAAAATTAGATCATATTGCAGTACATCTACTACAGGTACTTCAGGAAAAGCGAGAGCAGCGATGAGGAAGGCGACGGATACTACAAGGAAGGTCATGGATACTACAAGGAAGCCGGCTAAAGTGCTGCATCATGATCAGCACGTTTGCTACGCTCGGCTTGTGCTCGACGCGGCTCCGAATTCTTAGTTTTGTATCGTTTTCTTTTTGAGGGTGTGCCTTATTAGAGTTCATAATCTACCGTCGCCTTTTTAATCTTGCGTGACCCAGTTACACACTGGAATGAAAATTTCAGAGGATAAATGTACGAAGTCACTTTGTATTGCAGAGCCTTGAAAAAGAACGTTAGTGCAACTTTGATTCGATTTAAGAATAAACGCAATTCTGGACAAAGCAACAAATGGCGATGCCCGATTAAAAAGATAGGATCGGACAAAGATGGTTCCGACAGTATATATAGAATCGATTGTTCAATCCTAGAGCAACAATTTCTTCCTTGAGCGTCCTCTTGCTGACGCCATAAATACTTCCATCTCATATTTAATGTCGTCTGCACCTTTCGAGTCATCCGGGCCGTCAAAATCTAATCCTGGCCCTGATGTTCGCTTCCAACTTTCATTTCCAGCGAAAACAAAACTGAACGCAGTTTTCTTTTGCATTTCCAGCGAAATCGCGGGGTTCCCTTTGAATCTTTGCTTCATCAATCTCAAAAGCTTTCACGTCATCTCCTTCACCATTTTCTGCAACCAGTCAATCTGCCTGTCCGATATCCTTCCTTAATGCGAACCCCAACGAGAAGAAAAAAACTGGCAAATACTATATTAGAGCATTTCGCCACGGAATTTAGTATATCGATTATGGAGACCGGGGGTTTCCACCTCCGGCTCTAGTTTCTGGAGCTGTATCTTATAATAATATGCCCGAAAATCTCATACATAGTCGAAGACTTCAGTTTTCCTGCCACTTGGCATTATTCTACAAGTTCTCGAGCCATTCCATTCCCATAAAGACACAACCTCTTTCACTTCTAAAGTGAAACAGGAGTGTATTCTGCGATCAAAACTTAGGATCCGAGATCCACAGGAAGCTCTTGGTCCATCTAGTATCACATAAATTGCTTGACAATCAACAGCATAGACAGACAGTACTTAAAGAGTTCAGTTAAAACCACTCATGGAAAAAAAGTGTTCATACTCTCAACTGCTTGTGATTTTCGGATCCCCACTTAGTTAATTAGAATTATTATGAGAGGCAACAACAAACGGAAACAACCCAGGCATCTTAAGATTTCTTCAGCATTGGATAAGCACAGCATCGTGAATATAGCCCTTTTAAAAGAACAATATGCGGACACTGAGAAAACATCATGCAACAACTTCTACCATCACATGCACTTTCTTTTACTTGATTGCACTTGGAAAAAGAACAAACGTATCACCTTTAAGCATTGTACAGTTACAAAGAGGACACCCAAGACAGGTCCTATATTCCTTGGTGATGGCAAGCAGAATAGATGACACTATTGAAGAAAACACGGGTAGTAAGTAACAGGTCGCGTGCAAATATGAACAGGGACCATGTGCAGACATACACAAACATGTCTGCGCAAAGAACAAGAGTGCGTGATATATCTGAAACAGGATATCAAGGATTTGCGGATCATATTGACAACCTCTGAACACCCAACTTGAACCTTTACTAGCCTAAGCCTTATGAAGCATGAAGACAACTATAAAGAGAGTAAAGAGAAATCATCACCAAGATAATCCAAAGTCAGATCACCAGCAAAGCAGCGCAAGAACCACAAAGACCCCGATGAGTAGAAGAAGGTTCTTCAACACAGTATCAGCCTGCTGTCCCCGTGCAGCCGTCTGCGGAAAACCATGCGCATGACCACCGTGGAATGTGTTGAAGCCATAGGGAAAACCCGAAGTCGTCCCATACACAGTGGCATCTTGAAATCCATGGAATTGCACATTGAACAGAGCAGGGATTAGACCGCCAAAGGCAGTAGAGAGCGTTAAGTTCCCGATCCTAGCATAGGCCATCGGCATGAACCCTCCCATGAAACCAAACCCATAATTTGCGAACTGATTCGCTTCTGGAGGCGGAGCAGTTTCAGGCCTTTGTCCCGAAGGGCGATTGGGGATCTCAATTCCTGGATAAGATTTGGATCTCGGGTCCGTCTGGGTCTTCCCCCTCCCGTAAAGAGGGACTAATTTCTCCTCTTGTATAAGAGCCTTGCAGACTGGGCATTCGTGGCAATGCGAGTGATGGCGCAGCCACCTGTAGAGACAGGGCCAACAATAGAGGTGACCACAAAGGGTCAGGACAGGGTCCTGAGCCAATTCAAGGCAAATGTTGCATTCGAAATCGCCTGCATCATTGCTACTGTTGTCAGAGGAAGACGCACTTTGGGCCGGCTTACTCGTCGATTCTCCGGCCCCACTTTCCATCGAGTAAGCTACAAAAACCATCGAGAGAAACTATCAATGTAGTGAATTTATCAGCTAAAGAAACAGAATGTCTGAGACATTTATGACCATCCCATCATGAACAGAAAACTCTACATTGTCCTATATAAAGAAAAGGTCATGAAACAGCAATTAGGAAAACTTTGTCTTTCCAGATTTTGAACTGATGACGACTTTACATTGAATTACTTCAAAAATATTTGAGACAAGAAAACGATCCAAAGCCGAGTTTCTTAGCCGAAACTGCTGCTGTGACATCGGACACGGATCATAGAGTAAAAGAATAAAAGAGCGAGATTATTCGAATAAGATTCAAATCTCACGCTATCGCAGACAAAATCCCTGCAAAACCCGATACTGGGCACGAAATTGTCAACTTTTAGGAAGGCAATCTCTACATCAACATGGCGAAACAGCAAAATCAGCTCTCTGCATCACACACCCAAACCCTAATTCTACGCGGGAAGCCAGAAAACCGGTCAATCAACGAACAACCACTTCGGCGATTCCGAAAACACTACTCAATTCGTAGACAGAGCCAGCGTCGGCGAATCCACGCAGAAAAAACGAAACCGACATCCAACAGACGCAGGCGAATCGGACGAAACTATTGCCCAACGTAAAGACAGACGAGAAATCTAAAACGCCAAAAGTAGGGCCAATCGGGAATCAGAAAACTCACCTACCGAATGAATCCAAGCGTAGCTTGAGCCGATCCAAGGGCAAAAGAAGTAGGATCCGCGGACCGTCGGTGGCCGTGGTTATCGAAGGGTTCGATGGTATAGGTCGATGGAGGAGGCGGAAGATGAAGAAGAAGGTTCGAGGGAATTCTGGCGATGTCCCCACTCGTCGGTGGATTCGAGATCTCGCACGGATCTGGCACGTCCGCTGGACCCCGATCGGACGGTCGAGTTTGCTCCTCGTAAGCATCAAGTTTGACTTGTCTACCTAGGTAATAAGGTTTGACTTGTAAAGACGCCGTTACAGTAAAATGGATCGGAGCTGGGGGTCGTACTTGAGTTAGGTCATTGAAATGACTTACGCCCTATTTAGAGCGTACGATTTTCACGAGAATTCAGTTCGAATTAGGCGTTGAATTAATAGCCGACGACATTAACTTGATGGTAATTGAAACGACCGGGGGGTTGGAAATGAGACAAACTATACCGAAATTTCAAGTCTATAAGCAATGTGGTATTTGTGCTTTACATTTATTTGATGCAACATATGAAGTTTAGCCCAATATGCGATGCCGTTCTTAAACTTTTAATTTGTCCAAAGTAGTCCATTGCATATTGAGCTAAAATTCATAGATCACATAGAACAACATTGCACATTGAATCAAATTTAAGAATCATTTGTGCCGTATCCCTTGAAATGATGTGGCTTGTCTTTCCGATCGAAAGCGAAATTCCAAATGTGCAATGTTGGTATCAAGAGCAAAATGTAAACGAGACGCATTTAGAGAAATATTTTTCAAACCTATTTATTTTTTCAAAAATGAACACACCTTAATTATGGCAATTCAAGGAATTTGCGATGTTTCATCGTGACCAAGAGCAAAAGGTAGCAAATTTGGATCTTTTTCAATTACAAACAAATACTAAGGAATTACGACGGTTTGTATTAAGCCAGAACAAATCGCCGTATTTTTATATTTTTATTTTCAATTCCAACGCTTTGCGAAGGTTTACGACAATCCAATGTAATCAAGAACAAAAATGTTGTAAATTTTGGATTTTTATTTTTTAATCACGACGGTTTCCAATGTCTTACAAGTTCCATCGTAATCAGTAACTTGACGTGGCAAATTCGATTTTCCATAAGACTCCAATGATCGGTCGTAAAACGGCTTTACATTAGACTTTTGCTACATCGGACGTCCATTTGTTGGTGTGTGAAAACATTGTTAATTTCGCTTGTAGCGTGGCGGAAGTCTATTTTGTGGCACGTGGGGCGACCGACCTAGTGTGGAAATTAGCAACTAGGTTGCGTCGGTCTCCAATTCGATTGGGAAATCATTTTTGAAAATTTGCATCATTTCAATGCGATGTTTCATCGTAACCAAGAGCAAAAGGTAGCAAATTTGGATCTTTTTCAATTACAACAAATACTAAGGAATTACGACGGTTTGCATTAAGCTAGAACAAATCGCCGTATTTTTATATTTTTATTTTCAATTCCAATGCTTTGCGAAGGTTTACGACAATCCAATGTAATCAAGAACAAAAATGTTGTAAATTTTGGATTTTTATTTTTTAATCACGACGGTTTCCAATGTCTTGCCAAGTTCCATCGTAATCAGTAACTTGACGTGGCAAATTCGATTTTCATAAGACTCCAATGATCGGTCGTAAAACGGCTTTACATTAGACTTTTGCTACATCGGATGTCCATTGTTGGTGTGTGAAAACATTGTTAATTTCGCTTGTAGCGTGGCGGAAGTCTATTTTGTGGCACGTGGGGCGACCGACCTAGTGTGGAAATTAGCAACTAGGTTGCGTCGGTCTCCAATTCGATTGGGAAATCATTTTTGAAAATTTGCATCATTTCAATGCGATGTTTCATCGTAACCAAGAACAAAAGGTAGCAATTTGGATCTTTTTCAATTACAACAAATACTAAGGAATTACGACGGTTTGCATTAAGCTAGAACAAATCGCCGTATTTTTATATTTTTATTTTCAATTCCAACGCTTTACGAAGGTTTACGACAATCCAATGTAATCAAGAACAAAAATGTTGTAAATTTTGGATTTTTATTTTTTAATCACGACGGTTTCCAATGTCTTGCCAAGTTCCATCGTAATCAGTAACTTGACGTGGCAAATTCAATTTTCCATAAGACTCCAATGATCGGTCGTAAAACGGCTTTACATTAGACTTTTGCTACATCGGACGTCCATTTGCTGGTGTGTGAAAGCATTGTTAATTTCGCTTGTAGCGTGGCGGAAGTTTATTTTGTAGCGCGTGGGGCGACCAACCTAGTGTGGAAATTAGCAACTAGGTTGCGTCGGTCTCCAATTCGATGGGAAATCATTTTTGAAAATTTGGATCTTTTTTAATGCGATGTTTCATCGTAACCAAGAGCAAAAGGTAGCAAATTTGGATCTTTTTCAATTACAACAAATACTGAGGAATTACGACGGTTTGTATTAAGCTAGAACAAATCGCCGTATTTTTATATTTTTATTTTCAATTCCAACGCTTTGCGAAGGTTTACGACAATCCAATGTAATCAAGAACAAAAATGTTGTAAATTTTGGATTTTATTTTTTAATCACGACGGTTTCCAATGTCTTGCCAAGTTCCATCGTAATCAGTAACTTGACGTGGCAAATTCGATTTTCATAAGACTCCAATGATCGGTCGTAAAACGGCTTTACATTAGACTTTTGCTACATCGGACGTCCATTTGCTGGTGTGTGAAAGCATTGTTAATTTCGCTTGTAGCGTGGCGGAAGTCTATTTTGTGGCGCGTTGGGGCGACCGACCTAGTGTGGAAATTAGCAACTAGGTTGCGTCGGTCTCCAATTCGATTGGGAAATCATTTTGAAAATTTGGATCTTTTTCAATGCGATGTTTCATCGTAACCAAGAGCAAAAGGTAGCAAATTTGGATCTTTTTCAATTACAACAAATACTAAGGAATTACGACGGTTTGTATTAAGCTAGAACAAATCGCCGTATTTTTATATTTTTATTTTCAATTCCAACGCTTTGCGAAGTTTATGACAATCCAATGTAATCAAGAACAAAAATGTTGTAAATTTTGGATTTTTATTTTTTAATCACGACGGGTTCCAATGTCTTGCCAAGTTCCATCGTAATCAGTAACTTGACGTGGCAAATTCGATTTTCCATAAGACTCCAATGGTCGGTCGTAAAATGGCTTTACATTAGACTTTTGCTACATCGGACGTCCATTTGCTTGTGTGTGAAAGCATTGTTAATTTCGCTTGTAGCATGGCGGAAGTCTATTTTGTGGCGTGTGGGGCGACCAACCTAGTGTGGAAATTAGCAACTAGGTTGCGTCGGTCTCCAATTCGATTGGGAAATCATTTTAAAAGTCCTAAATTTATTGTGCACGTGTCAATTCAATCTTAAACTTTTTAATTTGACCTATTTAGCCCTCATTCAATTGATAATATTGGTCGAGAATAGCTAACGTAGATGCCAGTCGACTTACGTGGCACGGCCAGAGTTGACAATGATATTTTGTAATTTTATATTAATTAATTTATTTTATTTATTTTAGCTTTTTTTTCCTTGTGCTAGCGAGGGTCATCAGCAACCCTCGCCAGCTGCGAAGGTCATGTCCAGACTAGGCGAGAGTCTCTGAGCCTTCGAGGCCTCGCCGACCACGAGCGATGTAGCACTCACCAAATATGGCGAGGGCTTCACAAGAATCACAAACCAGCACAAGGAAAAAATGAAAAGCAAAGAAAAAAGAGGAAAGAAAAAGAAAAAGATAATAAGTTCAATTCTTTTAGAAAAATATAAAAATTAATCACATTAGCGCCTACCGTGCCATATTGGACGATCGGCATTCGCGTCAGTGATTTTCGGTTAAAATTGAGCAGAAAAACTGAATTGACAAATTGTCAAAAGGTTCACAACGAACTTGGTTAAATTTAAAGGTTTATAATTGAATTGGTACGGAAAAACATCGTGTCAACGAAGTCTATACGTTACGTAGCCACAGGTGGAAAAACCAAAATCCACACATGTGAAAACAACCAACAAAATCTCAAACGCCGAAAATAAAAATAAAAATAAAAATAAAAACAAAAACGGCAAAAGAATAGAGACCCAAAGAACGATGTGGACCCCAAGGGCTATAAAATGTTCCTTGGAGAAACTAAAGCTACTAAAAGGCTGCCGTATATGATTACCTTAACTTATGCGCCGTCCCACTTAAGAAAAAAAAAAGAAAGATTCCAAATAAGAGTTTGAAATGGCATAGCATGCTCCAAATAAAGATAGAGTTTCAAAAAAAGGTCTGATCGAAAGAGCATTTCCGTCATTTCGCCATTTTGATTTTTTTCCCTTTTTTTTATTTTTGAAAATTAAAAAAGAAAAGAAAAAAACCACACAAGCAAGGGGCCGCCTATGGCCGCCACCCCACTATTGGTGGAGTTGGCGGGGTCGCTGGCACCTGGCGAGGGCCGGTGACCCCGCCAATGGGGCAGCGGTGCCCTCCCGCCTATGTGTGTGTGTGTGTGTTGTTTTTTATTCTCTTTTTAACTTTTAAGAAAACAAAAAAAAGGAAGAGACTAATAAGAAAAAAAAAATCAAATGAAGGAAAATGTCGAAAATGCCCTTGAATTTAGTCTTTTTTTGAGACTTTATATCCACTTTAGCTCTTATTTGCAATAAAGTTCACTTCATATCCGTG
>JAGVVM010005003.1:0-26157 GCA_019149425.1 Psidium friedrichsthalianum
AGGAGGATGCGCCCCCGTCGTTTATATAATACGAATGACAAATTCGTACTCCTTGTTTATTAAAAAAAATGGGGGGGTGCGGGGTGTACTTTTTTTTTTTGGTTGGCAAAAGCATCTTTTAATAGAAAAGCATGACAACATTAAAAAGTTTAGAAAATGTCACAACCTTCAGATATTTGAAAATCAAAGTTTCAGGGGAATCACATTGGCGACAAAATGAAATTCAGCGATTGTAGTTATCCACATTAGACCCAAATTTAAGGATCAGAATGGTATTGTGGATTTTTCCCTAATTACAATAACCCTAAATAATCTATAAATGACAATTATAACCTTTTAAACTTCACGAGTATGAAATTTCTCGCAATTTGTATACTTTTCTCACCGTCATATCCCTCATGTTTTTTTCCAATCGCCAATTAAAATTCAATCTATTTATACGCAGGGACAGTTATACCGCCTAATTTAAGGATCATGGTTTTTTTTATTTTTCCTAATTCCGAGGCAATACCTGCAATAATCTATGACTATACCGATATATTTACCCTTCACTATATAATTTGCTTCATTTATCCTTTTCTTCACTCATATCCTCATTTTTTTCCAATTCGCAATTACAATTAAATAGGGTTCAACTAAACTTTACTATGTGCATTTTGTATCTTTATTCATATGTAATCTTATTTATGAATCATCTGATACTAATAGTATCTCACCGATAATTGACTATATTACCATTTTTTTTTTGAAGAAAACCACTTCTCTTGCCTTCTTTTTCATATCTCGTCCATGATTTCTTCTCAAATAAATTAATATGATAAAGCTCAACTGATATTAAAGTGTTTAGTTGATGTTTTCATTTAATTGGGATTGGAAAAACTGCGGCTCTGCGTGAGCAACGTCTCCGCGCAATTATATATGTTGCAGTTTTGCATCTATTGTATTATAGCTTCTTTTCGGTTTGTAATTAGGAAATCCCACAAATGATCCTTAACAATTTTGGGTCTAATGTGTAATACAATCTCTGAATTTTCATTGGGATTGGAAAAACATGCGGCTCTGCGTTGAGCAACGTCTCACGCGCAATTATATATGTGCAGTTTCAATCTATATTGTAAGTCTAGCTTCTTTCCGGTTTCATGTAAATTAGGAAAATCCAACAAATGATCCTTAATTTGGGTCTAATGTGTAATACAATCTCTAATTTTCAATTTTGGCTCAATTGTGATTCCTGAACTTTATCAAGAGATATGCATGTGACTCATTAAACTTTTTTATTTGTTCCATGCTTTTTCATTAAAGAGATGCGTTTGCAACCAAAAAAAACAAATACACGCCATTTTTTTTAATAAACCAGGAGTACGCATTTTCATTCGTATTATATAACGAGGGGACTCCTCCTTTCTTACATTGTTTTATTTTTTAGTCGGTCGTTGTTACGTGGTACACTGCATGAATTTATTTTTAAAAACCAGGATTAGGGTATTATGATATTGATTTACAAGCATAATGAGTAAAAATGATGTGGGCAAGCTATAAGTGAGCGTCTAGAAAGTAGATCAAATTTGGGTACTTGGTAAAACCTTTTCATATCATATTGTGAATTAGTTTTGTAAGGCATTAATTTTGCAAATTAAGGTTGCAAACAGTAGTGAGTCCAGGTGGGCTTGGCAGATTGGTCTTCATTCCAACAATCTTTAAGAGGGGAAATCTGTAATTGGGTCGAGCCGGCCAGGCGAGTAAAAGGGGTTTTTTATTCTTCAAGCCCAGTCCATGTAGGTGCAGATTAGTGAGCTAGAAGCTTTGCAATCTCAGACGTTATTAGCCGAAAATGAAGTATGTAAGATAGTCCTCCCAACATATCATGCTTTTTACATGTTAAATGTCGGTCTAAGTAATTTCTCACCGAGACACGAGCCCGGCTTTGCTTGGAAATAAAGCATCTCTTCTGGAACCGTAGAACTTTTAAACCTACAGTAGTTTGTTTTTTTCGCAGGAGATCTCCACTGAGAGCTAGAGGGAGAGAGCACTTGGAGCCGAAGCCATTGCGGCCGCGCCGTCGCCATCACCACCGCAATCCCAGTCTAGCCTCATCGGAGCCGCGCTCAACGATCATCACAAACATCAGCTTGCGTTCGTGCCATTCGGGTAAGTCCGTCTAGCCCCTATTATGTCTGTTGCAGTGGTAGGTTGTGAAATGGGGCTCGGAAGATATTCGTCGTCGGCGTCGGCGTTGGCGTTGGCGGTCGAAGGTAAAAAGTTTTTTGTTTAACCGCGAAATCTCTCTGAAGACGTCATTGAAGAAGCGGCTTCCGTAAGTCCCCATGAGGAGTTACGACTGGGAAGAAGAGTTATTAAAAAAAAAAAGAGAACTGAAAAGATTTTTTAAAAAAAAAAGGATAAAAGAAGAAAAGTAAAAAGTGTGAGCGCTAGGAGATGTTAGATTTTGAGTGCTTACTTTGTATTGTTCTAGGGTTTACTAGTTGGGCTGTTTTGGTGGATTGGTTTGGTTTTGGCTGGTTGGGCTTAGAGGGTATTAGGCCCAATAGGAGAGAGAATTGAACAAACATTAATAAATCTTAGGCTTTTTTTGAAATCATTAAAAGAATACAAACTAGGTCAGGCTCAGAACATGGCCTTTGTCTTAGACCACTTGGGCTCTAGAGGCCCAGGTCGGGCTTGGTCGTGTGGGCCGGGTCTACTGACCCGGTCCGAAGCATTTTTCGAAATAAATAAATAATAAACGAACATAAAAAATTTTGAAAAATTTTAGAAACTTTATAGAAAATAAAAAAATTAGGAAATGGCTAGAGTGATCTTACTTTCGTAATTCTGACTTTTGAAACCCTTGAAAATGAAGATTTTTCTCCTTTGAGCAAATTGTCCCAAAATTCACCCCAACCCTTAATCATACCATTCTCTATGCTCTTATAGCTTTACTAAGAATATCATGCTTGACCTTAATGCGTTTATCTGCACATTTTTGGATTCCTTGATTGCACACGTTACATGCCTTAATTTGATTGATGGGATAGATTTACAATGGCAACAACAAAGCAAACTACATGGCGAGCAACAAAAGCAGAAAAAGGAAGCTCTTTGGTTGAAGCGTTTTGGTTATAGAATTTGGGATGATGTAGGAGGAAGCCTCTATTATCTTTTACAATAACCAAAGTGCGATCTAATTAACCAAGAATGCGATGTATCACAAGAGAACAAGACACCTAAGGCAGATAATTCAACAAATATGTTGACCAAACAAATTCATTTGATCAAATTCAAGCATTATTTGGATTTGGTTGGCGTTTTTTGCCATTTGAGCTACTTATGCGGAGTTCGTGACATTTCATCCCTTATTTCCTACATCGAGTATGCTCATGTAGCCTAGGGATACGCGTTGTCGATTTCTCCATTTGGTGGGTGGCCTTGTGTGGCCACTCTTGTGGTGAAGGAGAGAGGTCTTATGGCCTTTGGTAAAATGGTTTTCTGGATATTTAAAGTCAAGGTGGAGATATGTTATATTTGACTTTCGAATAAAAGATAAAGATAGTATGGACTATGCACTTTGTTTTAGGCTTTTTTTTAGAAGGGTTATAAAAGGGATATGTTGATTATTACATTGTAACACTCATTTTTCGCTTCTGCCCAAGCTTTTTGCTTCTACCCTGAAACCCTTTATTTTTCCCTTTTTCTTGTTAGACCTTTAGATCTTTGATGGCACTTGTTATTGAAGATAGCGAAACCGCCCTCTCCCTATGATTTTTTCCGTTTTGGGTTTTTCACATATATCGTGTCTCGTGTATTTTTTATTTTACTTTCATCATTCGCTATTTTATGCTTGAATTCGTGCGTCTCTTGGCGTTTTTTAGCAACATCTCACGGGTGATCAATTGACATTACCCTCACCCAATAGCGAAGAAGGTAACACGCTATCACTTATCATTCGTTACCCCCTCAATGCTAGAACGATGTATTTCAATGAAGAGTTTGAAAAGCATTACCGTTGGGGCCCTCCTAGTCCATTTTCTTCCATGTGATACTTGACCTTCTTAATCCGGAAGCACATATCTTTCTCCATCATACACGTAAGTGTTCACATATTTGCTAGCATTACATAATTAGAACAAGTGTCTCCATTTTTACATTGTTATTATTTTTAGTCACATGCAATCGTTTGCGTACATAACTTCTAAGTTAAAATTTAAAGGCTAGGAGTAAGGTGAGATGTTCCAATATTGACCTACACCGTCTTTGACGCTTATAAGAACCTTTTCATGTCATTTTGTAGCTAACTTTTCACCGATAAGACTTGGGTTTTTTTTTTGGAGTGAAGGTGTAGTCGGCGGAATCAGATTAATTTATTTTGCTATAAATCCGCAAAGAAATATGGAGGATGTCATCGTGTGTGTTGAAACTGCAAATAGGCTTCTTCTTCTTCTTTGTCTCCATTCGTTTGGCTCCACATTCTCTTCCGGGCGATCAAATTGACATTTTCTCCACACCAAATAGCGAAAAAGGCAACACGCTACCACTTATCACCATGCATTTCAATGGAGAATTTGAAAAGCTTTACCATTGGGGGCCCTCCTAGTCCATTTTCTTCCATTTGTACTTCTTGATCCGGAAGCACATATCTTTCTCCATCACACACGCAATGTGTTGTCACATATTTGCTAGTATTACATAACGAGAAAAAGTGTCTCCGTTTTTACGATGTTATTATTTTAGCCACACGCAATCGTTTGCGTACATAACTTCTAGTTAAAATTTTAAAGAATAGGATGAAGGAGAGATGTGCCAATATTGATCTACACCGTTTTTGACACTTAATAAGAACCTTTTATGTCATTTTATAAGTTAAGTTTGTAAGCCTATTAAATTTGGAAATTATTTTTAGGTGGATTTGATAATACTGTCAATTATTTTTTATCACATGATCTCTTAATCAATGAATGCTTTAGGCAAAACACGTAATGATGGTATGTGGATTACGGTTGAGATTGTATAATTCCTGATGGTATTATTAGTAAAGCATGTCCCTTGCAGTTAGTCACAACACCACCCCCACCGGGATTCCAAACTTTAATTCACACGTGGGAGAAGCAATGCAAATGGAGCACCAGCTCCCATTCTATATATTTTCTCAGGACTTGGTGTTTGCTCCCAACCATCTGAGACTCACGTCTCCGAATAATTTCCAAACTCTTCTCCCCCGTAGCCAAACCAAATCTAAAATTTCCTTCTCCCCCACTTGGGCCATCTACGTTCATTCTTTACTTAAACAGCATACGCACGGCCAAGTCCTTCCACCTCGTCAAAATTGCTTCATTCCCTCGTATTCCAAACTAGCGATCGAGCACCCCAAACAAGCCTGTTCCCTTTCACAGTCATGATGACACAAACGTCTCTTGCTCGAGCAAGGTGTTCTATTTGGGGAGGCCTGGCTCTGGAACGGTATGGGCAACACTACATTTTCGTTGTAATTGCTTGCCACGACCGCCATGATCATGTCGGCGAGTGCAACCCCACCCGCAGATCCCCTCACGTGCACCTCAAGCGGCTGCACCATAACTAATTCTTACGGGGCCTTCCAGACCGAAGCACGTGCAAGCAGGGGCCATGGCGTACCCGACATCGGAAGAAGAGCTCGTGTGGGTAGTGGGGAACGCGACGAGGTCAAGGAGGAAGATGAAAGTGGCGACACGCTTCTCTCACAGCATCCCGAAGCTGGTGTGTCCGGACGGGGAGGAGGGGCTGCTGGTGAGCACCAAGCGCATAACGAGGATTGCGTGGGTCGACCAACAAGGGATGCGGATGAACGTGGAGGGAGGGGTGACGCTGAGGCAGTTGATTGAGGAGGCCACCAAGGCGGGGATGGCGCTGCCATACACGCCCTACTGGTGGGGTTTGACTATCGGAGGGATGCTGGGGACGGGCGCACATGGCAGCTCCCTATGGGGGAAGGGGAGCGCGTTGCACGATCACGTGGAGGCGATGCGGATGGTGAGCCCCGGAGGGCCTGGAGACGGTTACGCCAGGATTAGGTCGCTGGATGTGAACGCGAATAGCAATCATGCAGAGATGGACGCGGCCAAAGTGTCGCTTGGGGTTCTAGGAGTCATCTCTCAGGTACAACTCCTCTCTAATCTTTTCTAGTCTGTGAGGGAGAAGAACACTATAAGTGCCAAACATTATATATGGCTTTCACTTTAATATCAAAAGTTTTGTCCGGATCACTTCAATGCCAAATTTTTGAAAAACAATCACTTAAAGAGTGTAATCAAATCTTAAAATTTGTCAATTGATGCAACAAATCCTTGTGTTGTTATGTCAATTCATTTGGACTAATGAAAAATGATGACATTTTTTTAATATTTTCTCTCTCCTTTATGGTAATGACGTGGCCAAGACAATGTTGGTTTGGCTCAAATTTGATTTTTAATACATTAAATTGTATTTTGAAAAGTAAAATTAACCAAATTTTTATTTAAAATAAATTGAAAAATAAGCTAAAATTTTAACAAAAAAAAAAAACTATAAAAAGAAGAAGAGAATCAGGGGGCGAGGCCGACAATGCCCGCTGCCGCCTCCCCATTATCGGCAATAAATTTTGGCCAAATTTTCTCGTCAGAAGTACTAAAGTGATCATTTTATCTTCGATTTGATATATAAATGATATGACGGAAATTTTTGGTACCAAAATGAGCGTCCTGCATAATTTTTGGACTTATATTGGGCTTCTCCCCTCGCTTGTGTGTTTTGTCTCTTTTATTCGCCTCATATATCACAATCCATTATGTTGACTTTTCTTCTGCAATCTGTGTTAAACTTCTTGTAAAGATATGAAATCTTTTGATATCTTTTTTGAATTTCAAATTAGCTTACCAACTGTAGATTAGTTGGCATCCCTTGATTTTTGGCATTCCTTGATTCTTGTAATTAGGTGAGATGGCATTGCTTGATTTTCGCTCTGCCAAAGTTTGTATTTTTCTTCTCTTTATAAATATGTACAATCTGTAAATGAAAGCAATGAAAATCATTCGCAAACGTTTGAGCCTTTTCTTATATGGTATCAGAGCCTTCTGCTCCCAAGAGCCTTCTTAATCTGACCATTCATTTTTTTTTTCAGCAACCTTCTGCGTCGTCCAGCCATGGTAATCGCACCTAATGGCCTAATTTCAATCTCGGCAGCCGTCCAATTGCCATTCAAGCTCTCCGCTACCAATTATCCCTCTTGGCGCGCTCAATTTCAAGCGTTGCTCATTGGTTATGATTTAATGGGATTCGTTGACGGGACTTCAGTTTGTTCGCCTCTCACCGTTTCAGCTAAAAATCAAACGGTGCCAAATCCAGCTGCAGCAACCTGGATTCGTCAAGATGCTTCATGCAATTTTTGCATCTGTATCCGAAGCTGTGATTCCTCTCATTGCCTCTTGCAATTCGTCACACACTACCTGGACAAAACTCATGAATTTATATGCAAACAAATCCCGATCGAGAGTTATGCATCTCAAGGATCAGATCTCCATCGCTTGCCGAAACTCACGTTCTGTTTTAGATTTTTTTGCAGGAACTTAAAGCCCTTACGGATGAATTAGCAATCATTGACACTCCTCTCTCTGATGATGATTTAGTCATCCATGCACTTCGAGGACTTAAAATCGAATACAAAGAAATCGCAGCAGCGATTAGGGCTTGTGAAAACACAATCAGTTTTGAAGAAATGCATGACAAGTTAGTGGCCTATGAAACTCAATTGAAACTAGAAGAAATCAAACTTGAAGCAGCACTAGCCACAGCCCACTATAGCAATAGAACCCTGTGATACAGGAAGCAATTCCCGCTGGCGCAACAATCGCAACAACCGTTGTCAAAATTATCCCCGATCTAACCAGCACCATGGATCCTCTCATAGAAGGTATTCTGATCATGACAACAGAGAGTCTCATCCGACATGTCAGTTTTGTGACCAATATGGACACTCGGCCAAATCTTGTTTTCAAATCCGAAATAATCTCTGTGAGCCTACTGCTCATGTTACAACAGCTATACGTCACAAGCAACCTCAATAAGAGTGGTTACTAGACTCGGGAGCATCACACCATGTCACAAGCAACCTCAACAATCTCACCACTCACTTAGAGTACGAATGCCTCGACGAGATCATCATTGGTGATGGCACAGGTTTGCGTATAACTCGCGTTGGTTCTACTAGTTTATCCTACCCAAATCAAACCTTTAAATTGTCCAACATTTTATGTGCGCCTCATAGTGAAAAAAACCTAATTTCCATCTCAAAATTTTGTCGCAATAACCACGCATCTATCAAATTTTTTGCCAATCATTTTTTGGTGAAGGACTTTCGCGCGGGGGAGATGCTGCTTCGAGGAAGGCTTAGTAATGATGTGTATCGGATGCCTCTCACAAACACACATCCAAAATTCACAGCCTTTGTTAGTGAGAAGACAAAACCAATGGTTTGGCATAATCGTCTTGGTCACCCTTCATTTCGTATTCTTAGTCATGTTCTTAATAATTTTCCAACTCGTTCGTCTTCTAAGTCAATCGTAGGTTCTAAGTTATCATGTGATGTGTGTCAGTGCAATAAGAGTCACAAACTTCCATTTGGAGTATCCACTCTTGTGAGTCATTTTCTGCTTGATATTATCCATTCCGATGTTTGGGGTCCCGTGTCAACTACTTCAATTGATGGTTTTTGTTATTATGTTATATTTGTTGACCACTATACGAAATACACTTGGCTTTATCCTATAAGAAAAAAATCGGATGTTACCCCATTTTTTGAGCAGTTCAAAAGCCTGGTTGAAAAACAATTTTCTCTCTCCATTTGAAACTTATACTCGAATGGTGGCGGAGAATTTCAGAACCTGAAACATTTTTTTGCAAAATATGGAATTTCCCATCTAACCACACCGCCATACACATCGGAACACAATGGAACTGCAAAAGAAAACACCGACACATAGTTGAAACCGGACTTGCCCTATTACACAAAGCAAACCTACTATCCTCCTTTTGGTCATATTCTTTTCAAACTCCTGCATACCTCATTAATCATTTGCCAACACCTGTTCTAAACATGTACTCACCATTTCATACATTATTCCAAATTGCTCCCAATTATAAAAAAAACTTCGCACATTTGGTTGTCTATGCTATCCGTGGTTACGCCCATACAACACAATGACCAAAAGAACTCACACAATGACCACTAGATCCCAAAACAATATTTTCAAGCCCAAACAATTCAATTACATCACCACCAAACATCCACTTCCACCGACTATAGAACCAATGAGAATTACACAAGCTATGTGCGATCCTCAATGGCGTGAAGCAATGTCAGCTGAGATCAATGCCTTTATTCATAACGGGACTTGGGAACTAATACCTTTTGATCCATCTTTGAATGTTGTAGGTTGCAAATGGGTTTATCGGATAAAAAGACATGCGGATGGTAGTATTGAGAGGTACAAGGCACGTCTTGTGGCTAAAGGTTTTCACTAACGATCGGGCCTTGATTACACCAATAAATTTAGCCCAGTCATCAAATCAAATACCATTCGAATGGTCTTATCTTTGGCTCTAATGTGTGGATGGACATTAAGACAAATGGACGTCAACAATGCCTTCCTCCAAGGAGCTCTCGAGGATGAGGTCTACATGTTGCAACCGCCTGGTTTTAAAAACCCAGAAAACCCAACACACATTTGCAAACTTTGCAAAGCTATATACGGGTTAAAGCAGGCTCTGCGGGCTTAATACAATGAGCTAAGTTAATTTCTTCTCGAAAATTCATTTATCAATTTAAAGAATGACAGTTCACTGTTCATTTACTCTCATGGTGGCATTCAAGCGTATTTTCTAGTCTATGTAGATGACCTAATTATCACAGGAAGTGACCAGAGTTTTGTTTCGGACTTTATCACCGCTCTCTCTAATCGGTTCTCAATCAAAGATTTGGGGCCACTAAATTTCTTTTTGGGAATTGAAGTCATCCTCACAAAAATTGGCTTACTTCTTTCTCAACACAAATATATCAGAGAGCTACTTGAACGCTTCAAGATGGGAGATGCAAAAAAGGTGGGGACACCATTAGCCACGGGTCAGTCTCTTTCGGTCCATGACAAAGAGCCACCAGCTGATGCTATAGAATTTCGAAGGCTCATTGGTGCACTTCAATATCTCAACATTACTCGCCCGGATCTTAGTTTTGCGATAAACAAGTTATCTCAATTCATGCATAAGCCGACTACAACCCATTGGACAGCCGCAAAACGGCTTTTACGTTATCTTAAGGGAACATTATTCCATGGGATGCACTTGAGACCCGATACAAAACTTGTGCTTTATGCCTACACCGACTCAGATTGGGCAGGAAACATTGATGATCGCACATCTACTTCAGGTTTTGACATTTATATTGGGGCTAATCCTATCTCTTGGAGTTCTTGGAACAACGATCAGTTGCACGGTCATCTACTGAAGTAGAATATCGAGCCATTGCCACGGCCTCGGTAGAGCTCATTTGGGTAAAATCTTTGCTTCAAGAACTTGGTATTCACATGGACATGGCACCAAGCTTGTATTGCGACAACATAGGTGTCACTTATGTTTGTGCAAATCCCGTCTTCCATTCTCGAATGAAACACATTAAGATAGATTATCATTTTGTTCGGGAACTTGTTAAAGCCGACAAGATGCGAGTCTCCCATATTTCCACCCATGATCAACTTGCCGACATTCTCACAAAACTGTTATCAAGGCTACGGACAATACAATTACGAGATAAGATGGGCATTTCTGATGGAACGTCCATCTTGCGGGGGCGTGTAAAGATATAAAATCTTTTGATATCTTTTTTGAATTTCAAATTAGCTCACCAACTGTAGATTAGTTGGCATCCCTTGATTTTTGGCATTCCTTGATTCTTGTAATTGGGTGAGTTGGCATTGCTTGATTTTCGCTTTGCCAAAGTTTGTATTTTTCTTCTCTTTATAAATATGTATAATCTGTAAATGAAAGCAATGAAAATCATTCACAAACGTTGGAGCCTTTTCTTATACTTCTCATATCTCCCCCTTCCCATGGCTTCAGTGCTTAAATTGTGATGGGACTTAATAAAATACTGCACAAATCTTGTGGTGTCTCTCGTGCCTTTTCTTTTTAAAATTTTTTTGTGGTAAGCCCGGATATTGGGATTATCACTTGATAATAAAGTGAACGTGCAGATTATTCGTCATACCATATATATATATATATATATATATATATGTATCTAGTACTTGCGGTGAATGCATGATTATGCAATGCATTCGGAAGAAGTATTTACATCACAAAAAAAAAAAAATGCTTGTCCAATTGTAGAAAAAGAATCACCTTTTACTTTTGATTTGGCCATGGGCCTGACTATCCATTATCAATAAGTTTAAGATTATTCCTTTCTCCGAAAATTCAACAATTTCTCATTCACTTTAAATGGTGGAAATTTTTCGACAAAAAAAAAGGTAGAAATTTAAGGCCTACGATACCAATTGTGATGTATAAACTAATGTGTGGATCCCTCCACCACAAACTTCTAAGTCCATTCTAACTCACGAGTAAATGATCAATAACTCAAAGGATACTTGAAATAAATTGGATCTCTCTAAAATGACGGATCATAGTGATTTCTATTTTTGTATGTATATTTATAGGTAACACTAAAGTTGCAACCGCTATTCAAACGATCCTTAACGTACTCAATCATGGGTGATTCGGACTTGGGAGAGCAAGCAGTGAGTTTTGGTAACCAACATGAGTTTGCAGACATTATGTGGTATCCGAGCCAACAGAAAGCAATCTATCGCATCAATGATCGAGTTAATCTCAATACGTCTGGAAATGGGCTATACGATTTCACCTCGTTCCGCTCCACACTTTTTCTCATTTTGGCACTACTCAGATCCACCGGTAAATCAAGAAAACAATGTTAAGCTAGATTTAGAAGTTGAACTAGCCTAACTGTACCTTTTTATGAACTCTGCTATGATGTTGCCCTAACAGAGGAACTGCAAGAATCCTTGAATGATGCGGACGGGAAATGCAACAGTGCAAAGCTAATTTCTTCTACCCTCGAGACCAGTGCTTATGGGTTGACAAACAACGGTATCGCATCCTAAGTTAACTAATATAGTTGCGCATCTTGGCGTCCACTACTCTAGAGATTTTGCTCTCGTTGATGAATATGCATGTCTTGATTAGGTATTTTCTTCACCGGGTATCCGGTGATTGGGTATCACAACAGATTACAATCGTCAGGCGTATGCCTAGACAGTCGTCAAGACAATTTGATTACTGTATGTGCATGGGATCCACGCGTCAAGGGTGAGGGTGAGTTCTTTCACCAAACCACATTTAGCGTCGGACTCTCCCTAGTAAAGAGCTTCATCGAGGACATCCAGCAACTCATTGCATTAGAGCCTAAAGCATTGTGCGGAGTGGAGCTCTACAACGGCATCCTCATGCGTTATGTCAAGGCCTCCAGTGCTTACTTGGGCAAGCAGGAGGACGCAGTAGACTTCGACATCACTTACTACAGGAGTAAGGATCCGCTGAGCCCGAGGCTATACGAAGACGTTCTCGAAGAAATAGAACAAATGGCGCTTTTCAAGTACGGCGCACTGCCTCACTGGGGGAAGAACAGGAATTTGGCATTCGATGGAGTGTTCAAAAGATGCAAAAATGCCCAAGAATTTTTTAAAGTGAAGGAGATGTATGATCCAATGGGGCTGTTTTCTAGCGAATGGACGGACCAAGTTCTTGGACTCAAGGAGGGAGCGAGCATGGTCAGGGACGGATGCGCACTGGAGGGGCTGTGCATTTGCTCAAGAGATGCACACTGTGCACCCAACCGGCGCTACTATTGCAGACCAGGAAAAGTGTACAAAGAGGCCAGAGTTTGTGCTCGAATTAGTTCAAAAACATATTAAAGACTTGGTTTCATCACTCTCGGGTTTCAAAGTGGAAACCAAGGTCCTGCTCACCTCCATCTGTTCGCATTAATTGTGCAACGTGTGGGTCCGTACGCAGATCATGATGGCATTTGGATGAAGAATGGGATCAAGAAATTAGAAGAACGTGCACGATTGCCGTGGGAGGCAACTAGTTCAAGGTGTACCGTCCTTGTTCCTGTTCTAGAGTTACAGTTGCCTTAGCGTTTCATTGTTCACACGTCTCTATGTAATTAGCAACATTTATGTGAATCTCTAGTATAGAAAAGATGTAGATCGACATGCTTTGCATTGGTGGGCAGGTCTTCAACATGTCATATTAATATACTCGTGTTTCAGTCGGTTGCAGCTAAAACACCAAATCATATAAAAGAAAATTCTTTGGTTTAAACATTGAAGAGAACAATATTATAGAATTTCTTTCTATTTGTATAATCCATATGTTTCGTTACAAGACAATTTTGCAAAATCTTTTAAATGTCAAGTTTTGGCATACACAAGGTGTGCGTATTTTCCTTTTGATTTTGCGTGTGATTTGGGTGTTAAACCACGTATATCTCACATCTCTTTCGTCTTTATGAAGTCCCGTTGGCCTTATATACATGTTATCACCAAATCCGTCACCACCTTACAATTAAAGCCTTGTAACATAATGGTTCGGAATTTGCTTACTAATCCGACACCCTTTTCATGCCATTGTTAACACTAAACGACGTACTTGTTCAAGTTACTTATGCATTAATCCAAACAACATGTATGTATCGGATGTTTCGATGCCATGCCATCTAATGTGAGTTGTTGCACACGTAAAGCACTTGGAGTCCATAAATACGGCTGGGTGTGTATTCGGACATCACAAGTTTCAGCAAAGGAGAAGCCACAGTAACAAAGAAGACCTCCAACTTTACATGGATCACTGTCCTTTTATTTCTCCAAAAGACCTTTAGTTAATTATTTCGTAAGTATCATATCAATGGAAAGATGCGCAGTTAGTGATTCTATTTTATCTCTGGCATAATTTCATTTCTAAATTTCAATCCTTTTCCAAACAATGTGATAGCAAATAGGAAAAAATTAGCTGAAGCTAATTTTTGCATCGTTTTTCCTTCGAGTTAAGCTTTCTAAACAATAATGTTGCAATAGGTCGCAATTTCTAGGGTGAGCGATATCAAGTTTTTAGACATGTTTAGATTTTGAGAAGAGACGAACTGCATCTTGACTTATTCTCATATTCACAATAATTACATCTATGTTTATGCAACATCTGAATTCTCTATTTTCTGTTTATCCTCATTCACGATACGGATTTAGCGTCCTATTCGAAAAACTTTCATCACATATGAACGAAAAATTTGTACACCTAAAAACTTTTCATCTGAGTACTCTCTAACCGTCCTTGAAAGGTGCTAATTTTGGTAGGCCGAATCATCAGGTAGCATCAAACAATGGCTTTTTTGGGTCATAAATGCAGAAAGAAACATTGATGCATGTCATCAGATGGGTGGAAACCCCACTGGCGTTTGGCATTTCCTCCTCACCAAATTGTGAAGAAGGCAGGCAACCCACTACCACTTAATCATTCATTGCACCTTAGCCCAGGCTCGCGTAGGACTTGCAATTGTCAGTAATGTATACAAACAAACCAGTTCGAAAAGTTTCACCATGACACACTCTAAAGGCCATTTCTCCGGCTAACATCTTGCGGGATGCTTCCGTTTGCAGCCGAACCTTCCCTACCCGGAAGCACGTATCTCTCTATATTGTACACACAACGCGTTTACATTTATGCCAATATCACATAACGAGAACAAGTGTACCTATTGCTTTGTTGTTATTGTAGTCACACACAATTATATGTGTATGTAGCTTCCAGATAAATTTGAAAAATTAGGATTAAGGCATTATATTCAAGTAGGGGTATACAGACATAATTTTAACAACTAATGTGGCAGAAGCCACTAAAAGAATACAAAGGATTTGACACGTAACTAGCTAGAACTTTTGCCCAGGTCCATGCGATGCACTTGATAACAATTTCTGCAGAAATGGATATCCAACATCGAGTGGGTGGTGGTTGCAAGAATGGAGGGGTGAAGACATGTGTACACTTTGGCCGTGACTCGCTGCGCGTTGCACCCTTTTATCAACAGGTGGCACTATATAATGCAAATGGAGCACCAAGTCCCATACTTTATATATACCGTGGCCATCTCCTTTCCGTCAAGACTTGTATTTGCCGCCAACCATCCCCCGTATACATCCCCGAATAAATTCTGTTGACACTCAAGGCCGAGGCACGTGCTGCACGCGTGGGAGATTAATATGCGTGCGAAGCATGGGAAAGGTCAACACACATGCAAAGTATGTGAAGAGTCAATACTTAGATAAAACATATGGAGAATTCATACACGTGATATACCCATAAAAAATAAGCATTTTGACAGAGAATGAAAAGTCCTATGCAAAGCACGTGATAGTATCGATAGGCACCAATTAGTGAAATCATCAGATTTGAGCTCTAGTAAGAAACTATCTGTGAAATCATCAGATTTGAGCTCTAGTAAGAAACTATCCCGCTAGATTCAGGGTTTTCTTTTCTAAAGGGTGGCGAAGGATACAAAAATAGTCTCATTGAATTCCATGGCGGGAGAGCAATTTCTTAGGCAAAATGAATCCTTGAAAACAAGTCAAGGAATCTGCAAAATGCTGGAGACTGAGCATACCCCTCACGATCGAAAGGGAGCTGATAAAATTCTATTGACAGTTACTAGATTGTCAAATTTCCAAGCTCCAAGAAGCGGAAGACTGAACACAATTGACACACGTAGAAATCAAAGAAGGGCACCGACATCAACAGTTATCTAGGGTTAGGTAATTGTTCAAAGATTGGACAAAATAATTCAAAAGATTAAGGAATGCAGCAAATATTAGCGTCCAAAGATTACAATTGTAGAAAAAACAGTTACTACCTCAACCATTATAAATACCACTACTCAATCACAGAGGAAAACCTCCTGAATAAATCAATAAATTTACGTTATCTTTACTTATAGCACTTTACTTTACTTTTCTTAGCAGTAGATTTCATTTTCTCGTCATTTAGTCAAACTCTGGTGTTTATCTTTATCCTAGATACTGTAAACTCTCATGCATTATCGAAGCGTATTCAGAGTTTTGTTATCGAGTCAAATTCTAACACTGTTTTGGGTGCGTTGGTTCATTATCCTTCGAGAAAATTGTGCTTGCCAGGCCACACCATTGAGTCAGACTTTGATTTGGTTTACATTTGTGCATTTTCTTTCAATTCCACCAGTATCGGTTCCTTTGGATTTGTGCTTGTAGAATTTCACTATCAAGTCAAACTCTAGTCGAGACAATATTTATATAATTTTCTTGGATTCTGTACAAATTTCATGCTTTGATTTTTTTGATTGTCTAGAACTTTCTTGTCTAAAATCGTCACAGAACCCCTTATCATATTTAAAAGTCGAAGAATAAATTTTGATAAAAGATATTTTATCACAGAGCAATTCCGACGAAACAACTTCCAAACTGTTTTCCTCGAAGAGCCAATCGCAATCGACAAGTTCCATCCCCAGTGGAGCCATCTCCATTCATTCTTACCTTAAAAGCTTACTCACGGTCGCCCTCCCAAGTCCTAAAAGCAATGCTCACAGCCACCCTCCTAAGTCCTTCCTGCGTTCCCTTGTACGCCAAACTTGTGATCCGTTCCACGTCCTTTAAACTCCAAATCACGATCTAAGTAGCTCCTTGTCGGAGCAAGGGGTTCAAAATGGGTAGGCCTGGTTCTGAAACGGTATGGGCTTCACTACATATCGTTGTGATGGCCGCGACCGCCATGATCATGTCGGTGAGTGCAACCCCACCCGCAGATCCCATCACATGCACCTCGGGCGGCTGCACCATAACCAATTCCTACGGGGCCTTCCAGACCGAAGCACGTGCAAAGCAGGGGCCGCAGCATACCCGACGTCAGAAGAAGAGCTCATGTGGGTAGTGGGGAACGCCACGAGGTCAAGGAGGAAGATGAAAGTGGCGACGCGCTTCTCTCACAGCATCCCGAAGCTGGTGTGTCCGGACGGGGAGGAGGGGCTGCTGGTGAGCACCAAGTACATGACGAGGATTGTGAGGGTCGAGCAACAAGGGATGCGGATGAGCGTGGAGGGAGGGGTGACGCTGAGGCAGTTGATCGAGGAGGCCGCCAAGGCGGGGATGGCGCTGCCATACACGCCCTACTGGTGGGGTTTGACTATCGGAGGGATGCTGGGGACGGGCGCGCATGGCAGCTCCCTGTGGGGGAAGGGGAGCGCGTTGCACGATCACGTGGAGGCGATGCGGATAGTGAGTCCCGGAGGGCCTGGTGATGGTTACGCCAGGATCAGGGCGCTGGATGCGAATACGAAGAGCAATCATGCAGAGATGAACGCGGCCAAAGTGTCGCTTGGGGTTCTAGGAGTCATCTCTCAGGTTCTCTGTCTCTTCCATTCCCTCACGCATATCACTTGTGGTTCTATTCCCTCCGCTATTGCTACTCTCTAGTCTTTTTTAAATCAAATCGTAGAGAAAGAATCACCTTTTGATCCTGAAGTTTTTTTTTTTTTTTTTAACTCTTGATTCGGCCAAATCGGTTATGCGCCTGACCATCCATTTGTCATTACGTTTGAAATTGTTTCTTCCTCGATTATAAGACCAAAATTCGACAAATTCCCATCCACTTTTCTCATCTTTTATAAATGGTAGGTATGGTAGGCGCGCGATACTAGTTATGATGTAAACACAAATGAATTGGCGACAGTTTCTGTTTTTATCCTTCCCCTTCCCTCTTGTACATCCAGTTGGTCGCCGGACCTCAACGACGGCCGGCGAGGCTTGGCCTCTGGCCGGTTGCCAAGCTTGAGGTACAAGAGGGAAGGGAAAGGGCAAAAAAGAAAAAGAAAACAAATTATGTCACCGGTTGAGCGACGTTGCGTCAGCGCTGACCGACCAAAATTCACCGGATGGACTGAATTAACATAATTACAAAAAGTTAAGCATTGAATCGGGAAAAAATTTTTGGACCAATTGATACAATTAGAATAGGTTTAGATTTTTTTTTTTTGGATAATCTTGCCTGACTTTTCACATTTTTTCATCAAATCACACATTTGACTTTTGTCGGCTTCTATTCCACCCTATTTTGGAAGAAGAGTATGTAACTTTTTATTCCCTCATTCCCCATTTCTTTGTCATATGTATACCAATTCCTAGAGTAAGCAAGTTACGTCCATGGCAATTCAAGGAAATAGAAACTTAGACCAATCATATACGTCAACTTTAATTGCCACGGGAGGAGCAAGTCTAAAGGACACCTGAAGCGATTTAAGTCTATTTAAATTTTCCATGGAAAGAAAAAAGATTAGTGATTTCAATATTTGGATATATAATTGTAGGTAACCATAAAGTTGCAACCACTATTCAAGCGATCCTTAACATACTCGATCAAGGGTGATTCAGACTTGGGAGAACAAGCGACTAGTTTTGGTAACCAACATGAGTTTGCAGACATTATGTGGTACCCGAGCCAACGAAAGGCAGTTTATCGCATTGATGATCGAGTCACTCCCGACGCATCCGGCAATGGGCTCTACGATTTCACCCCATTCCGCTCCACATCTTCTCTCACTTTGGCACTAGTTAGGTCCACCGGTAAATCAATTAGACAGTTTAATTTTTTTTTTTTAAATTTGGAAGTTGAGTTAGCTAGCCATACTTTTTTTCTGATCACTACCGTGATGTTGCCCTAGCAGAGGAATTGCAAGAGTCCATAAACGATGCTGATGGGAAATGCAACAGTGCAAAGCTAATTTCTTCTACCCTCCAGACCGGTGCTTACGGTTTGACGAACAACGGTATTGTGTCCTGAGCTAACTAATTCGGTTGCACTTCACAATGTTCATTATTCTATAGATTTCGCTCACATTGATGTATATGCATAATTTGATTAGGTGTCATCTTCACAGGATATCCCGTGATTGGGTATCAGAACAGGCTGCAATCCTCAGGCACCTGCCTGGACAGTCTTCAAGACGGTTTGATCACTGCTTGTCCATGGGATCCTCGAGTCAAGGGCGAGTTCTTTCATCAAACCACATTTAGCGTCGGACTCTCCGTGGTAAAGAGCTTCATCGAAGACATCCAGCAACTCATTACACTAGAGCTAAAGCATTGTGCGGGGTGGAGCTCTACAACGGCATCCTCATGCGCTATGTCAAGGCCTCTAGTCCTTACCTAGGAAGCAGGAGGATGCAATAGACTTCGACATCACTTACTACAGGAGCAAGAATCCGCTGAGCCCGAGGCTGTACGAAGACGTGCTCGAAGAAATAGAACAGATGGCGCTGATCAAGTACGGCGCACTGCCTCACTGGGGAAGAACAGGAATGTGGCGTTCGATGGAGCGATCAAAAGGTACAAAAAAGCCCAGGAGTTTTTGAAAGTGAAGAAGATGTATGATCCACTGGGGCTGTTTTCCAGCGAATGGACGGACCAAGTTCTTGGACTCAAGGAGTGGGCGAGCATATCGAGGGACGGATGCGCACTTGAGGGACTGTGCATTTGTTCACAAGATGCACATTGCGCACCCGACAAGGGCTACTATTGCAGACCGGGAAGAGTCTACAGAGAGGCCAGAGTTTGTACTCGAAGTAGTTCCAAAACCCACTAGAGACGTGATTTCATCACACCCTTTAGGTCCCAAAGTGGAAACCAAGCTGCTCAACCCGTCGGTTCGGTTTAGTTGCGCATTGTGTATAGCCGGTACGCGGGTCATGAAATATTTGGATGGAGAATGAGATAGAAATAAGAGAGTGTGCTTGATTGCCATGGGAAGAAACTAGTTCAAGATGTACTTTTTACGTGATTTTCCTAGTATGAGAAGGAAAGGATCGAATAAATGAACGTTGTTTGGTTAAACTTCGAAGCGAACAGCATTTTATTTTCCAGCTTAACGACATGAGTTCGACCGAAACAAAGTAATGATTTGTCCTCTTTTGTACGGGACATGAAAAACAGACATGGCGGAGAGGCCCATGTGGATTGGATTTGAACAGGCTTTGCCAGGCCCACTAGCATTCACCGCTGCTTCACGCGGTTTGCCCTTTTTAAGGTGCTTCGGGTGCCCCACGTCCATCTCCTTGGTTTTCCATTTTTCGCGGTGGGACAATTGCGGAGAGAAACCAAGTAGCCCTGCAACTGCAACTGCAACTGCAGCTGAGCGACGCGGAGAAGAAGTTTGTGAGTGCGCGCGACGACCATCCATCGCACCTCCAACCTGAGTCTTTAGGACATCCTCGACCTCAATTTCGGGTACGTCCCACTTTTCATCCTCTGCCTTTCCTTGTTCTCGAAGCCCTTTCCCCTTTTCACTCCACAGTCTATTCCTCTCTGCCGCCCTGTGAATCTCCCTTCGGGCTGACTTTCGTTTTTTTCTTTTTCTTTTCTTGTTTTCTTCTTGTCTGTCTTTCGGCATTTATATGAGATACATCGCCACACTGCCTCCTGGGCCGTCTCCTCCTCCTTCCGTTTCTTATTCGATCGTAATTTTCAGATGTAGGGTTTCAATGTATCCGCCGCTTATTGTTATTAGCTGGGCCTTCAGGTTTTCGATTTTCATCATCTCTGTCCATTTCTCCTTCTAATCCTCTGCAATAGTCCATTTCGACTCTTTTTCGAGAATTTTTCTCTCCGGTGAGCCAAGTTTGCTTCTTTTTTTCTCCTATAATTTTTGGGTGCTTGGTCAACAATCCTACTTTTTCCTCGAAGGCTTTCCTTAGCTGCCATTGTATGCAAGAAAACCTGGGGATGCACTTGTTTATTTAGCTGTCACGTTAAATGGAATCCGCAAATTTGTTTTCCCCAGTTTTTTTAGGGTAAAAGGTGAAAAGATCCTGGGAAATCCGTTGTGTTAGACCTTCGGAGAGTTTTCTCCGTCATCTCGCGGGGATGATTTGAGTAACTGGTGTTGCTAAGCCTTAAGGAGCATCATGAATGTTTCTACAGTGCTCCCCTTTGGAACTAGGTTGCTACTCTCTACGTGCACTTATGCAGTTCATGAGCTTGGTTCTAAATTAGGTGCCACTCGCGTACAGTTCTCACACGAGAAACCTTTGCGGGTGAAGCAAAAATGGGAGATGGCGCCGAAGTTGATGACCGGGTGACCTGGATGAAGACAATTACATGGAAGAAATCGATGATGAAATGAAGAGCAGCTGGACGAGGATGCGGGAGATGGGGCTGATGAAGATAATGCTGATGATGATCCTGAAGAAATTGAGGACTCCAAAGATGGGGTTGCTGGAGAGGACAAATCCCCGGACATAGACAGTAGTCATGCTGTGCCCAATCCCGTCGAGGATGAAGAAAGGCCGGCTGTGTCCTTGAGTGCCGAGGAGAAAGAGAAGCATGCTCAAATTCTTGCCCTTCCTCCTCATGGAAGTGAGGTTTTATTGGGGGCCTCCCGCGGGATATTTTGGAAGAAGAATTAAGAGATCTTTGTGAGCCAGTGGAGAAATTTATGAGGTTAGAACTGTGACCTATTGTGCTTCTGGATTGCTAGGCTTTTCGTCGATCTGGATCATCATTTTCTAATGCAATAATTCTCAGATTAGGTTAATGAAGGACAAGGGCACTGGTGAAAGCAAAGGTTATGCTTTTGTAGCTTACCGGACACGGGAAATGGCACAGAGAGCCATTGAGGAATTGCATAGTAAAGAGTTCAAGGTAATTCTTTATTGAAAGATTTTCCTTATACTTAACTGCATTGATGCGAGCTCAACACCGGTATATTGTCGCTGCAGGGTAAAACATTGAGATGTTCCCTGTCAGAAACTAAAAAACAGTTATTCATTGGTAATGTTCCAAGTCTGGACAGAAGACGAGTTTAGAAAAATCATAGAGGATGTTGGACCTGGGTTGAAAACATAGAGCTGATAAGGTGGGTCTTGATTTGGTAGTGCTCATGAATTCTGTCGTGGATGAGTAATTAAATGCTTATGCTGTTTTTTCTTCTCTTACCGAGATCAGGATCCTCAAAATCCCGGTCGTAATCGTGGATTCGCTTTCATTTTGTACTACAATACTGCATGTGCTGACTATTCAAGGCAAAAAATGACGAGTTCTAATTTCAAGCTGGATGGCAATACCCCTACTGTCACATGGGCTGATCCAAAGAGTGCACCTGATCACTCTGCTGCATCTCAGGTATCTGTAAATGAAACTATGCTGGTAATTCATCTTTTAATGCTTGAACTTAACTGACTACTTTTCTTTTTGCAGCTTCAATCAATTGCACAGTATTTATTTATTTTATCTTGCCCTTGTTAGTACATCGTGATTGTTGCTTTTGGCTTGGGAACGTTATTATGTCGACGTTGATGTGACTACTCGTGATATTTGAAGAGTCTAGAGAGGCAAACGGAACAGCTAACCAGTATCATATCTTTGGCATGTTAATGAATATTCTTAGATATAAATTAGTACAACATGATGCCTTTGCCAGTTCTTTATAGAATACAAGCATATTCAGCATCTTCATATGTGATATTTTTTTTTCATCCCCTTCACATATTTATGCTTGTCCTTTTTGATGATTGGTATACTGACAAAGCACACAGTCTTGTGCGGTTTCTTGAGGTTTTTCTCACCCATTGATCCATAGAATGAGTGTTTCCTCTCTAAACAATGTCGGGTGCGGAGGAGCAGTGTTTGCTATGGGTTTGGAAGTTGTGTATTATATGGAATCTACTAGTTTTCTTGAACTAATGTGGATCGAACATTTGCAGGTACCACATGTTTTTCATTGATAGAATAGGTTGTACTCACAAAATACTTGTCGCCATCGGTGATTGCTGTGATGGGAATGTTGTCACGGTGTCTTGGTTCTCCACTTTTCATTGCTTGTGCCTCCAAACAGTTTGATAGTATATATTGGTCGCAAATGTTTACGTGATCAAAGCTTGTTTGATTACGAGGAGTAAGGCCGATCAAATGGGATTGAGATCTTCATTCCCTTTCCCTAGGTCATTGTGGAACTTGGAATTAGAGGAATGCATACCAAATCGTGGAAGAAAAATTGCTTCATTACCTTGTTTTCGTTAACATGGGGAATAAGGTTATTGATGGGAATGAATGAGTAGTATTTAGACCCAATAAAAAGCCTAGTTTGTGTACCAAATCTTAAGGGTCCCAATGCCAGGTTGAGTAGTTATGATACAAGCGAATATTTTGTAGCAGGTGTGAAACTCTGATGGTAACATCCAAGTGATTATTACACGATTTCCCTCTTGCAACCTTTACTTACGAATGAGAAATCTAAGTTTGCTAAACAAGAAAATTGGAGAGAAGTCCATCCATGAAATTGTGTGAGTTTGTCAATTGTGTCCCCGCTAACCATTAGTTTCATAACATCGCACATTCTATCTCCTTTCATGGATATATGACCCAAAGACCACTTCTGAGGTGAATATGGGTGACAGGAACCTTGTGTACTTCTGGGCTTTGGATTCTGTGGTGAGCATTTACTGAGTTATTTAACTGTAGTACTGGTTTTCCTTGCTAGTTGTTAAAGCAAGTTGTCTGTTGTTACTTGTCTTAGTAGCAATTTTTATGAGCTGCTAATCATGGAGATCACTTGGTGCTTTTATTCTGCTAGGTGAAGGCTCTTTATGTGAAGAACATCCCTGATAATACCACTACTGAACAACTTAAGGAAATATTCCAGCGTCACGGAGAGTGACAAAGGTGGTCATGCCGCCTCGAAATCTGGGAGTAGCAAACGAGATTTTGGATTTGTTCACTATGCTGAAAGGTCAAGTGCATTAAAGGCTGTCAAAGATTCTGAGAAACATGAAATCGACGGTAAACATTTTTAGACTTACTCTGTGGCTTGTTGATTAATTTATTACATGGAAGGGGCAGCGTGGGGTAAGAAAATTGAATTGTATCTCTGCTTATCTGTTGTCTGCAGATGCACATGTCTTGCAACTACCGCTTCTGTGAGCCCACACAATGATAATGTTTAGGGTTGTTTGACCACTTTAGGAATTCACAAATTCTATCTTTAGGAGTTTCTGTGGGTTGCCCGATGCCGTGTTAAGTCACTTGAAACGGTTCTAGGTGTGCCAGAGTAAGATGCAATACGTCTATTCTGTCTCATAAGACCAATTGGTCTTTTACAGTTAAATGCTCCTCTTTGTGTGGTGGTTAATTTTGAATGGCTTTTCATGGCACGGAACTTAGGAGTATTATATCAGTGGTGAAGCTGTCACTCTGTTGTCTGAATAATAAACTTGTGAACTATACTTGCCTCCATGCTGTCATTCTGATTTGGTGGTCTTGCGATTTTTTTTTTTCCCCTTGTTGATGAGAAAAAGCCCACTCAGGTGGGTCCATGAAAAATTGCAGTTCGGTTTGGACCTTTGATGATGTCTTGGGAATACAAATTGTAGGACATGTGTTGGAGGTTGTCCTTGCGAAGCCTCAGGCTGAGAAGAAAACTGAGAGCTTGAGTATTGGTCTTCAGGCTAACCATCTTCAAACTCCTAGCTATGGTGGTTTTGTTGCGAATCCATATGGATCTTTGAATACGGGATATGGTGTTTCGGCCAGTTTTTCAGCAGGTCTGGTTGTGTATTTGTTTTCCCTTTGGTTCTTGCTGGTATTGTTCCATGTATCCAGTTTAGCTGATCTGTTGTCACGCGGAACAGCCAGTGATATATGGTAGGGGGACCAATGCCGTTGGGGATGCGTATGGTGCCAATGGTTCTGCCAGATGGTCAAATAGGCTATGTTTGTAAGTAATACTTTAATTTGAAGTTGAATATTCATGTGGTGGCGGTGAAGGGGTCTTGAACATGTGTGTGTCTGTCCCTTCCTACTTGGGTTTATGCAGTCAACAACCTGGTGTACAAATGCCTCTTCTCGGCCTCGGAGAGTTGATCGGAACAATGGGAGTGGTGCACAGCCAGGACGAGGGAGCAGTGGCGATGAGGGCAGCCGAAGCAGAAGATATCGACCGTACTAGGATCATAGGCAATGTTTTTTGTATGGTGGGATGGATTGAGTATTTGGATAAAGGGAAGGCTGTGGATGACAGTTGTGTGTCCATTTGAACTGCCAGATGTAAGAGAGTGGCGAAGGAAAGAGTGGCTAAGTCCTACATCATCCAGTTTCCCGAGGAATCAGAGTTAATCATTCTCGATTGATGTAATATCACTTTAGTTGGTGGTGGGATTGTGTCAAAAGATCATTTGCAGCGTGCGGCAGACACACAAGTCTGACAAATTCAAGAAGAAATCTTTTTTTATTTGTTTGGGCCGGGGAAGAGAAGAGATGCATAGCCGAGTCAAGTAGGAGTAAGCGACGTGAAGTTGAGATAATGGTGTTGCTAAAGATGGGCTTTAAGTAGAATTAGGGATGGGGGGTTGGGTGAGTTTTCTAGTTTAGTTCTTCCGGGAGAAGTGATCAGCTGGACTTTAATATTGCCTTTTGATCGGTTATTTCAGACTGGAGACAAAATAGCACCGGCCCGTTTTTCATGTCGTGACTTTCGTTGAGTATTGTTATCTAATGTTGCAAGAAGAGATGCTTTCTTCTAGAGGAGAGAGAGAGAGAGAGAGAGAGAGAGAGAGAGAGATCAATAGCTCAGTGTAGCACAACACTCTTAATTCCAGAAACTACTGAATCAGTTGAAGGAGGAGCTTTCTTGTGTGTAGTCAAACAGAGAGAGATCACAAACTGCGTTTAGCATCTATTTTATTGCTTTGTTTTGTGCAATCAGAGGAGGCGAGAGAGAGGTGGGTTAGGGCGCTCCTCAAGCTCGTCCAAGCGCGCAGCCCAGCCAGAGTCGATGCGCAGAGGCCTAACGTCTTCCAGTCTATCAGCCGGAGATGTACACCACTCGACTGGTTCGTCATCTCCATCTCCATCTCCATCTCCAGCTCTTCATCTTCTTCTTTTTCTTGTTGCTCCTCTATGGGCGGTTGATTTCTCGAGGGCCCGAGCACAGCAGACCCGCTCATCCCTGGACATCAACGCCACTGGGCCGATCATAGCGGTTAGCTGAGACGACTAGTGTGGTGGTACCGCA
>JAGVVM010005004.1:0-13865 GCA_019149425.1 Psidium friedrichsthalianum
ATCTATCCCTTGGTCCTGATGATGTGATCTATGACAAGATCTAGTCAGTAGTTTACTCGGATAACCAACTCCCAAGCCAAGTCCCCGACAAGGAGGTGAAGGAGTTTCTGGCCATAATTAAAGCTTGAGTGATATAGCGTCGTGGACTATTTACGAAAGATGCCTGCTCAGGATATCTTTACTTGAACTACTACAGACGTCTGAGAAGCATTGGGCACCTTTGATGAATGTTTTAAGTGAGGTCCATGTTCTAGAGAACATCGATGAAGACAAGCTTAAATGGTTTTAGAATCTATCCCACTCAGGATCAGGGTGCATTTTTCTAAAGAAAGATACCAGGGGAAGGATGGGGGCATAATAAAGGTGCTCCACATATCCGTTAAGTACAAGCAAATCATCTAGCTCGTGTGCTCGTAGACAATGGTTCAGCTCTAAATATATGCCTGCTATCTACTTTGAAGAGCGTTTGGATATCAATCTGGCTAAGATGCAAGCAACCAAAACCTCAATCCGAGCGTTTGATGGGATGAAGAAAGAGGTAATAGGACAAATCCACTTGGAACTTCAGAAGGGCCTCCATATTTGACGTCCTTTTCTAAGTGTTAGATATCCCATCCTCATTCAACTTTTTTTGTAGTCGACCATGGATCCACAATGCGGTGCAGTACCTCCCAGCTTTCATTAGAAGATTAAATTTTGGTCGGGGCAAAGATGATAAACATATATGCGGAAGAAGATCATCGAATCTACAATGAAACGATTATTCCTTATATTGAGCCCGATCATAAGGAGAAAGTAGTATCATGCATGCTATGAGCTAGTTTTGCTATTCACATTTCTCAAGATGCACCTTTGTCGGATCCCAAACTCTCTAGTACAGCACTCATGGTTGCTAGATCATGATCGGAAATGATTTTACACCGGCACGCGGACTTGGTAAGATCGGTTAAGGTATTCGCACTCCGATTGAAGTAACTGCTAGTTCCATACAATTGGTTGGGATATCATGGATGGAACACCATGTATGAGGAAGTTATGCTCGAGGTCAGGGTCGGGGGCAAGCTGGGTGAGGAGATCGTAGTCGAGGAAGAACTAATCATAGCCCTTATCACCCCTACTTTATCGGACTTTTCACTCGGCGGGAGTGATTGGCGGTTATCAGAGTTTTGACTAGTTTGGCTGATGATGATCTTAGTCTTGTATTTCTAGATGAAGAGAGCCAGAACAGCCTGAACTCATGTTAGTTTATTCTACTAATGTAAAGACGATGTCCTTTCCCTCACTGCTTACTTGGAGGATTATATGTGAGCACTATATTTGAAAAGCCGATGGATATTGACAAGTTCAAAATGCAGTTAATGCAGATGGTTCGAAAGCTGGTGACTCTACCTTGCCGAAAAGCCCCTTGAAGTCGTCCATGAATGCAATATTTGATGATCCACTGGAGGTCCAAGTAACACCTTTATATTTTCGCACTCATTGCATGGGATTTTATTGCTTTTTAGGGCTTTTTCATTTCAATTCTTGTTGCATTTTAGGATTTCCTTTTCAATAAAATGTAATTTTTTGATTTATTATTAATAAAATTACAGAAATTTTTCTATCATTTTAATAATCTTGTTGAAGTATACCAGATCGACCCGATGACGATAACCAACGATCGAAAAATATGTCATCCATGGTAAGCACTAAGGGTTGGGTTTCTCAAGAATTCTTGTCCTGAAGTCTTTGAAAAATAAAAAAAATTCAAGGAAATCTTAAAAAAAAAGACCTAAGATTGAATAAATTGCATGTGATGGGTTAAAACCCTGTTTGTTTTTCTAATTCCACTACTTTATGTTTCAGGGGCAAACATGAGGAGGGAGAAACGGCAGATCTAAGTGTATTTGACGTCCATGGTTCAGATACTCTAACACAAAAGATGAGGAGATACGTCAATACCTTGAGCATCATAAAAAATATAAGCATTTAACCATTGAGGAAACTGTATCGATCAATCTTGGTGATGCGGAGAATCCTAAAAAGGTGAAAATTGGGTAAAACTCCCTAAAAACGTGGCTGGGCGTTTAGAGGGACTCCTAAGAAATTATTAGGACATCTTTGCCTAGTCCTATGCAAACATACCGGGTTTAGATCGGTCGATCGTCAAGCATTACTTACCGACTAATCCCTCGATAAAACCTAAAAAGCAGAAATTTCGAAAAACTAAACCAGAACTATCAAAGAAGATTGAGGAGGAGGTTATGAAGCTTTTAAAGTGGGATTCATTGAAGCTTCCCAACATTTCGATTGGTTGGCCAATATCGTCCCGGTGATTAAAAAAGATGGTCAAGTTTGAATTTGGGTGGATTATCGTGACCTGAATAAAGCTAACCCAAAGGATGATTTCCACTCCCTCACCATTTTATTTCATTATAGGATAATGCCTTTCGGTCTCAAAAATGCAGGGGCAATATACCAACGGGCAATAGTAACTCCATTCCATGATATGATGTATGAGGAGATCGAGGTTTACGTTGATGATATGATCGCAAAGACTCGACACAGAAATGACCACGTGAAAACCTATATAAAGTTGTTCGATAAGCTTTGGAAGTTTAAATTGCGCCTCAATCCAGCCAAATATGTGTTTAGGACAATGTCAGGCAAGTTGCTCGGGTTCATTGTTAGTAGTAAGAGTATCGAGGTCGACCCGTCCAAAGTGAAGGTTATTTGTGAGATCAAGCCTCCTAAATCTATGAAAGATGTCCAGAGTCTCATAAGCAGGTTGAATTACATAGCTCGGTTCATTTCCTAGCTTTCTGAGATGGCAAAGCCATTTCTTAAACTTCTCAAGAAGAATGCTCTAATCAAGTGGGACGAGGAATGCGAGCAAGCATTTGAGAAAATAAAGCATCATTTGATGAACCCACCAGTGCTTCTCCCGCCAATATCAGGAGAGCCTTTAATCCTTTATCTCACTATTCATAGTGAATATCTAGTGCGATGTTGGCTCAGAAAAGCCCGGATGAAGGAAAATAGAATGATATATACTACTTAAGCAAGAAGTTCACCGCCTTAGAGTTAAACTACTCAGAAACCGAGAAAACTTGTGCGGCACTAGTATAGGTATTACACAGGCTTCGACAATACACTCTGCACTATCAGATACATCTTGTGATGGAGTGTGATCCCATCAAATATTTGTTGAACCAACCAACATTGGTTGGAAAGCATGCAAAATGGCAAATCCTTAATTCTGAATTCGATATTCAGTTTTTGCCACAGAAATCTGTCGAAGGTCAAGTCATCACTGATGTTCTAGCTGAAAATCCTAGGCCAAATGAAGATATCGCCCTCTAGAGGACTGAATCGTGCCGATTGATGAATATGTATGGACCTTGTATTTTGACGGAGCCGTGAATTTGTCAAGGTCGGGTACTGGAGCTATTTTGATATCTCCAAGCGAGAAACATTATCCTATAGTTGCGAAATTGCTATTCCCATGACCAATAATATTGCCAAATATGAAGCATGCATTATTGGATTGCAAGCCGCCATTGAAATGGGAGTAACTCGGCTTAAGGTGTTTAGGGATTTAGCTTTAATCATTCTTTAGACTGTAGGAAAATGGCATACTAGGGATGTTAAGTTGCGGTCTTATCGCGATTATTTGGAAGAATTAGTAGAGGAGTTTGATGACATTTCCTTTGAATAGTTGTCAAAGACTCATAATCAATTTGCTGATGCATTAGCCACATTGTCCGCGATGTTGCAAGTCACTGATGGATTAAAGGTTGAACCTTTGAAGACCGAGATTTTGCGGAAGCCGGCCTATTGCATGGCCACGACTGAAGAGCCTAATGGTAAATCGTGGTTTCAAGATATAAAAACTTATATTCAGAAGCAAGAGTTTCCTAAGAAGAGCTCTGTGTTAGATCAGAAGTACATAAAGAAGATGGCATCTAAAGTTTTCTTGAGTGGAGAAAGCCTATACAAAAAGTCTCATGATTCGGTCTTACTAAAATGCGTTGACTCAAGCGAAGCTGTGCGGCTAATATTGGAAGTTCATGAAGGAATTTATGGTCCACATATGAACGATCATATGCTTGCACGGAAGATAATGAGGTTGGGCTATTAACTATCTCACATTGGAAAGTGATTGCATTCAGCATGTTTGGAGCTATCACAAATGCCAAATTCATCGAAACAAGATTAAACTCCCCCCAAATGAGTTGCATCAATTATCAAAGCCATGGTCATTTTCTATGTGGGGCATTGACGTCATCGGCCCTATTAACCCAAAGGCATCTAACGGGCATCGTTTCATTTTGGTGGTAATTGATTATTTTTCAAAGTGGATTGAAGCAACATCATATACGGCAGTCACGACAAGAAGTGTAGTGAAATTCATTTGTGGTGACATCATTGCTCGATATGGTGTACCAGAAGCCATAATCACTGACAATAGATCAAACCTGAATAATAAATTAATCGATGAGTTGTTCAAGGAATTCAAAATCAAGCATTTGAACTTATCACCATATCGCCCGCAAATAAATGGAGCAATTGAAGCAGCCAATAAAAATATCAAGAAGATCTTAGCTAAGATAGCTGAGAATTATCGAGATTGGCATGAAAGGTTGCCCTTTGTACTCATGGCGTATCGGACATCCATCCGAACATCTACTAGGACAACTCCATATTCTCTTGTATATGGTATGGAAGCTGTATTGCCTGTAGAAGTAAAAATTTCTTCACTACGGATTCTTTCTCAGGTGCGGTTAACTGAAGCTGACTAGATCCAGCAGAGATTGGATCAGTTGAACTTGATCGATGAGAAGCGTCTCAAGGCATTATGTCATCGCCAATGCTACCAGCAAAAAGTTGCTAAATCCTTTAACAAAAAGGTTAGACCTCGATATTTTCAGGTAAATGACATTATTTTGCGAAAGTTGTTACCCATAGTCCCTACTCCGGAAAGGAAATTTGCTCCGAATTATGGAGGTTCATACATCATGAAAAAGGTACTCCTTGGAGGTGCCATAATCTTAGCAGAAATGGATGGTCGTGTATTTTCCAATCCGGTTAATTCTGATGCTTCTAAGAAGTACTACACTTGATTTGTATTCATTCTCTTAATGTTATGAATAATCAAGTTTGAAAAATGAATTTCATGATTTCATATTTCTGTTTGCATTACTGTTGACACCTGACTTTTAATCACTTTTTTCTTTAAAAAATTAATGAAAAATTCAGAAAAATTTATAAAATTACAAAATCAACTTTGGAAGCCTTGGCCAAGCCTAGGCAACCATTTTTTAACAAAAAATAATATTTCATATTTTTCACTTTTTTTAATATTTTTCAGAAATTAGAAAAATATTTGAAAATTTATAAAAAAAAAAAAGCATTTGAGGCCACAAAAATATGAAAAAAATATTCAGTATTTTTCTTTTAATTTTCTCTTCATTTTAGCTAAACAAAATCTGTAAAAATTAATAGGAAATCAGGAATTACTTTGTTAATCCCATTTTCAGATTAATTGAAAAAAAGTATAGAAAATTTATTTTAGCTCTGTAATTTTTTATTTTTACATTTCTGGAGTCGTGACATTGTCCTCTAATAGTCTAAATTTTTCAATGGCCTGATGGTGTATTTTTCATTGTTGCGTTCGATTTTCCAAAATCAATTTATCATTTGACGGGTCTCTCTTTTCTGCATTGCCAGCTTCTTCTTGAGTATTCTTGTCGCGAACAAACTTTCGTCAGTTCCTAAGCTAGCTAAGAAAGAAAGGATTTTGCTTATGAAGGCATGATACGGAGGATTCTCAAAGGAATTCTTGATCACATACCTGACCTAAGGTGTCATGCAGTAGTCCTGCAACTTCACGAAGTGGATCACAACTCTAATCGCACAATTTCCATCTAGTTGCCGCATCTTCATAGCCAATGTCTCCCTGCAGTGTTGGCATAATTCCAAGTCCAATACCAATGTGATTGTGCGCATAGAACATGGCCATTATCATCGAGAGAAAAGATGGCACATGGAGGGAGTCATTGACACTCGAGAAGAGGGAAGAAAGCGCACAAGAAAAAAAAAATGGATGTTGAGTCATTCCACGTTCCAGTCGAACCAGCTGGACGTCGATGGAGATTCTTGCTCATGGATTAACCGCAATAATGGAGAAAGAAGGAGGCAGACCGAAAGAGGAGGCCACTCACATTGGAGAGGTGCTTTCGGTGGCAAAAAGAAAAGAAAGAAAAAAGCAAAAAGGAGGGGCACTAAAAAAAGAGGAGAGGGCTGGGAGGATTCTTTCTTTTCATTGGATTAAAGAAGAGGCCATCATGAAGATAAGGGGAACAAGTGAAGTATTCTGAAGGGGTCCACGGAAAGAAAAGAAAAGCTGGGGACGTTCAACAAAAAAGAAGGGGAGCGCATCATCCACCCGTTTTGGGGATCATACATTGCTTACTATGTCAACCATCTACTTTACACCCCTGTTGGTGACGTCCAAATGAAGATTGGCTTTGCATTTGGCTGCTTTATCAAGTTTCAAACTTCTATTGTCATATCTTGCTGAGGGATCTTCGGAGCCCAGATGGGAATGGAGGATATCAAATTCCTCATGGCTTCTTGTTCAACATTGTTACTTGTGTAAACTACACTACAGAGATTTATCAGTGGTTGGGTTTCAACATTGCAACACAAACCATTGCGAGGTATATCTTCCTCGTGGTCGCTATTTTTATCATGACCAATTGGGCCTTGTGAGGCATCGCCGCTTGAAGAAGCTGTTCGATGGAAAGGAAGGAAGACCGAGATATCCACGGCATTGGGTGATCCTACCTCCCTTCCTGTGCCATCGCTGTCCACGAGCGTTCTTAGCTCATTGGAACTTCGCTCAAGCATGGCCCAAAGCTCCAAGAAGTCACCCGATAGTCATCGCAGCCTCCATCACCATTGAATAGCGGTTCGATTGAGTTTGGTTCGTCTAAGCCACAGTCGAACATCTGACGATTCATGGGACTAGCGGTCGCCAATGGGCGATGGCCAACGGTTTAAGGCCATTAGGTAAGTTTTCGAACTTCGTCAGATGCTAGTTATTTACTTTAATCGAAAACTTGATCGTCAAGAAGTGACAAGTAAGGCTCGCCGGAATTTTTTTTTTCAATCATACTGTGGCCACCCGTTTAGTAGTTTTGGCGATGCCATTTTGGTCTAGTTTTAATCTAGGACATTAGTCTCGATGGTCTTGTCCAATTTAGGCAAAAATGGTGGAAGGAAACGATTTTGGTGAAGTCCCAAAAAGGGGTGTCGAGGAGATCTCTGCATATCCTTCGTGAAGAAGAAGACCCCTAAAGAAGAATAACAAAAAAAGAGAAATAAAATAATAGAATAAAAGAAAAGAATGAAAAATGTGAGCAATTAAGGTTGAAGAAGATGTACCAGAAAAGGACAAAAAGAATAGAAAAGAAAAAGGTGGTGTAAAAAAAATAAAAATAAAAAAAACGTGGGCGGTGGAGTGTCTTCACGTGGCGCCTTTGCAGACTAGGTTAGATTTGGCATTTGGGCTGATTGGTGGGCCTGATTAGGTTTAGTTGGATTTCAGACTTTAGTTCATCCAAATTGGGCTAGGACTAGGTTTAAGTCAAATTGGGCTTTAGAATAAAATTTTGGGCCTTTTTTTTTTTTTTAGAGTTACGTTTTGGCTTCAAGCCCTTTCTTATTTGGTTGCTTTAGAAGGGTTGGGCTTAGAAGCCCAGCCCAAATCACAATTTTTGGAATAAACAATATTAAAATAAAAATAAATAAATAAATCATCAAAATCATCAAAAAATTCTAAAAAATTTTAGAAAAATCAGAAAAATTTCAAAAAGCCTGAAAAGCCTCAAAAGTTACGAAATTGATCATTTTAGCTATTGAATTCTATTTTTGACAATTTTGTCCTGTCAAACTTTTCAAAATGATGATTTTGCCCCTCAAGGGCAAATCGTCTCGAGAAATTTCAAAAAAAAAATCTCCAAAAATCACAAAAAAAAAATGAGAAGTGGTCAACCTTGACTGGCTAAACTCATGTTTCATGATTTTTGCTCCCATTTATTTTCCTAATGATAATTTTACCCCTCATGAGCAAACTGTCTCTTAAAAAAAAATCAGAAAAATTTCAAGAAAATCTCAAAAAAATTAGGGAAAGTAGGAAATAATCACATTCAACTGGCTTGACCTATTTCCACTTTCCGAGCCTTGAAAAATGACCATTTTGCCCTTCTGGCCAGTTTGACCCAAACATTTTCGAATCTTCTCAAATGATTTTTCATGAAATAAAAAATGGTATCGAAAGGGCGTTAGAGTAATCTAGCATAACCAAGTCCCCGGCCTTTGAATCTTTGGTTCGTAGAAGTAATTTAGTTTTCCTGTTAATTTACTTAGGTTTCTAATCAACCTACCAATAACGATTAGTGGCGACTCCAAATTGAATAAACTTTGCATGAAAAGAACCTAAGTTGCGATTTGGTAGGATTTAGGAGGGTCCGAATTAGGTTAGTCAATTAACTTGATAATCCGTTAACTTGAAATTTCACCACGATGAATTTTTTAGGTCACGACAATTACAAATCTTTAATGGGGAAGAATTCTGATCAGGTAATCTATTCCATTCTATGAAAATGATCATATTGAATAAGGAATGTTAGGACGATGAAAGGCAAGCCGTTTTCATACACGTCATGTATATTGATCTCTAGTACAAAGTGAGTGAAAATTTCCTAGCTAACAAGGTAAAGAGTTATCTCGCGAAAATATGATGATCAAAGTGATGAGAGGTTTCATTTCCTCTATCATACACACTACATATTATCCTTTGTTTAATCCTTTTGGAACAGGTAAAATGTCTAATAGTGAGGGAAAATACCAAATGAAGAAATAAGCTCGATTTCCATACAATCTCATTTCATTTGGCCTCGTGATGTGGTGATCCATGAGTGATGAAATTGCAATGCGAGCAGAGAAAAGCAACAATTGAATAAAGAGAAAGAACATTATCGAAGTATGTCTTCGTTGGGAACGTCAGTGTTGTCAAGCTCTGACTATGTTTTCTCTAGCTAAAATAAAGCTTTGCATCCCCTGGTCAGGTACATGAAATAATGCCCACGAGTTAGAAATGTTCTCTTATTTGATGAGAACCTTCATGTTCTGTATTCCTTACTGCAGACACAAAGTGTGAGAGAGGCAGCTAGGAAAAAAGAAAGAAATATTGGGGTTTTTTTTAAAAAATTTAAAAAGAATAAAATCAATTGGTCTAGGCGGTTCCATCAAGTGCCTTTAGAACCAGGAACTAGACTACCCAGTCACCAGTTCCTATTTTAGGAACTAGGAACCGAACTACCGCCCTCTGGAACTAGGAACTAAACCATCAGTCCGATTCATTCCGGACTAGCCCCAGTTTAGTCAGTTCAACTTGGTTACCCCTATCTATTGCTTGATGAATGATGTGTACAAGGTGATTACAATGCGCAGGCTTCACTCCTATTTATACAAAAAGAGGGTAGATACGAATGGCCCCTTGGACTACCCGGTTTCATCTTTTCTGCTCATCCTATTCCCCTTGTCTTGCATTACATAAAATCAATTGGTCCGAGCGGTTCCATCAAGTGCCTTTAGAACCAGGAACTAACTGCCCGGTCACCAGTTCCTATTTTAAGAACTAGGAACCGAACCACCACCCTCTAGAACTAGAAATCAAACCACTGGTCCGATTCATTCCGGACTAGTCCCGATTTAGTCTGTTCAACTTGGTTACCCCTATTTATTGCTTGATGAATGATGTGCAAAAGGTGATTACAATGCGCGGGGGTTCACTCTTATTTATACAAAAAGAGGGTAGATACGAATGGCCCCTTGGACTACCCAGTTTCATCTTTCTGCTCATCCTATTCCCCTTGTCTTGCATTACATAGGTTCTTGGGTTTTGTCTTGCATGGTTCGTCCCTTTGTGAGTCTTTTAGTCTCCCCCATGGCTGAATCATTGTATGGACTTACCCATGGATGTTCTAGAAGCCTTTGGGAGGCGAGGGGTCTCAGTGACTCTTCATCTGCCCGCTCGCTCACTCACTCGGTCGTTCATTGGGTCGTTTGTTGCATCATGCGGATCGGCCACTGGTTGATGTACAACATTGTCCATGGCATCATGTTGAACGAGTCCTACATCATATGCTGGTTCATGGTGAGCGAGCGCGGCATCAGTCCTGGATTCATTCTAATCAAGCGATGCATCATGCACTGAGTCAGGCTGTACAATCATGTATCGTGCATGGATCCATTCCATTCGCCCACTGCATCATGCAGCGACTTATGTTCTAATACATCTATTGATCCATCTGCTCGACCATCTTAGTTGATGCTCAGTCGAGTGGGATCGATGTTGATTGATTCACATGCCCGGCCATGCATTGGTTTGTTGAATGAATCATGGCATGGCCAGTTGATTGTGTCACGGTCCATCCTTGATCGAGGATTTAGCCGGACCATGATACTTGTATGAACTTCCGTGCGTCTCCTAGTATGAAAACGAAAAGAACTTCTAATGAATTATTGAAGTCTGAACTGTGCACATTACAGATTATCTTGGGACGTCCAAGAAATGTCACTTCATGAAAACACCAAGTGCCGTTCGCACTCCATACACTACATATATTTAAGACACCTGACAGCACATCCAAGGCTTTTGTCTCCCTTGTGCCAATATATATATATATATATATAGAACTCTCCCCACCAACACTCCCAATAAGTCTTCTCCACCATGAAAACTACGAACAAACCTTTTCTCATACCCATCTTGCTTCTTGTACTATTGGTTTCGATCTTGCATGGAATAGAAGGCAGGTCTTTCAAAGGCAAGAAGTCCCAGACATCGAGCGACGGAAAAAATGGAGGACTATCTGAGGGCTTGTTACTTCTGAGATCGATAGGTCGGGGCCGAGCCCTGGCCAAGGGCACAAGAAAGCAAACTCCGTCACTTTAGAAGAAATGAGGGACTCTAGTCTGAGCCCCGGCGTCGGACATGAAACATTACTAGCACGAACCTCCATTGATGATGCGCCGACATGGAACCTCTCATCTTTTTTTCTTTCGACGATTAACATCACCAACGCCTTCATAGAGCAAGCTGCAAGTTTCTGCAAACAAGAATTGCCATCGGATGGATGACGAATTCGTTCGTGCTGGTCCGATATTCAAAGACAGTCATTGAGATGCGGAAGCAGATGCCCAGGAATCAATAACGTTCGTCGTATTTTCTGTTTCCTCCAGAATTATTTCCGAAATTCATTCGTTTTAAGTTGTATTCATCCTTTTTGTGTATCTCTTTTGCATTTTATTATATTTATTTGGTGTTTGTGTTGTGGAAGATTCAGGCACTGTGACCAAAAATGTCACGCATGCATGTGACGAAATAAAGATCCCACCCTGTCCTAATCGAGGAAGGTTTGTAAGAAAGCTTAACTAGCTTTTTAACGAAAGCATACAAACAAACAAAAAACAGGTTGGCGAGTGAATTCTAGTGTGAAAAAAGGAAGAAATCAAATCATAATCTGAAAGCACAACTAACTCTCATGTCCCTCAAAAGTATATATACTATAAATGCGAGAATTGAAAAAAAAAATACTAAACATATTATAATTGTGCCAATTTAGTCATAAACATTTTACATTTGCGCCACTTTAGTCCATTTAGCCAATTTGGGCCAAAAATTGCTAAAGTGGCACTACAAGTGCCGACGTGACCATTTTTAATACTATCGTAATATTTCTTTGGTTTTTTTAATTTTTTAATTTTTAATTTTGCTACGTAGTGCTAGCAACGCCACATCAACAATTTCCAGCCAAAATTGACCGGGTAAACTGAATTGTCAGAAATGCAAAAGGTTTATGATTAAATTGGCAAAAAAAAAAGTTTGAAATGAATTGGCACAATTGCAATAGACTTAAGACTTTTTTTTAATATTCCCTACTAGAAAACAAAAATAGAAACGACATGAACCTAATCAACATCACCAATGAGGCCACGACTTGGGTGTTCATGTGAGGCAAGTAGCATGATGCCCTGTTTGTGGAAGTATTCTAGCTGTACGCGACGTTTTGGAAAACTACAAATTCGAGATTATGTGGATAATAATGATGATTAGGGCGACAATGATAAGGGTGACATCGACGGTTGTGTTTGAGCCTAGCACAGGACCGAAGATATGGTGCCAAAATCGGTAATATTTAATTAATGTAATTTCGGTGCACTCAAAGCATCTTGTCGCCACATTCTAGGTCTCCTGTGGTGACTTGAAGGGAACTCTACCTTAGGTTCCTTTCCTTGTTCGATTGTTTTGTAGTTTTTTCTCGCACTTCTTCCTTCAATCAATTGATCGTCATATGGATCGATGAATGATGTCTTTTTCTTTTATTTTTATTTTGTGTGTGTGGGGGGGTTATTTGGGTAGGGGGAAACCAAAAAAAAATTCCCAAATTTAGTTGTAGTTGTGTCAATTCAGTTCTAAATTATTTTTTGCCATTGAATTCTAAAGTTTTTACATTAGCCAATTCAGGCCACCCAGCCACCTTTGCCAACTGCACACGATGTGCAAGTTTTATAATAGTTATTATTTTTTCAAATGTTTATGTCTTTTCTCTTTCTTTTCTTTCATTTTTCTTTTTTTATTCTCCTTCTTCGCTAAGCCAATCCCTGATCGTTGGATTGGCAATTGGTCAGAGATGAGGGCAAAGTGAGGTCGAGCTTCACTGGCCCTCACCTGTGTCTGCTCGCTAATGTTGGGTTGTATTGAGCAAACACGATAAATTTTCATCCAAAGCCGGAGCAATGCAACGGAATAAATACGTAACCCGACGTGGATATTCCTCGGGACTAATGTCATTTCAATCGAAAGCTAAATCAGCATCAAGGGTTCACGATCTTACCTCAAGGGTGCGCCTGAGCCAATTGATTCGCTATGTTCTTGCAGCTCCACAAACTGCTCGAGTCTTCTAGTTATAAAAGAACCACCAATTACGTGGTTGACCGAGACAAAATCATGCGGACAAATCGCTCCTCGATCGTGCTAGCATCCCTTGAGAGACAACAAAACCAAGCTCAAGCCTTTAATCACCAACAACCTCACAACTCTCAAGTGTTTTGTGCGAGAAATCTTCTCACACGGTGCAACGAAAACGAAAACAACATAAAAATCCTAGGATGTGGGCCGAAAACAGAAAGGCAAAGACCTACCTTTTCCAATTAGCACCAAAACCCCGTATATATAGGGAGTTGGGGACTCCCTTAAACCGCCCTAATTAGGGCGATTTTGGGGCGGTGGTCGGTCCACCGAACATTTGAACGGAAAGTCAACGAGGCAGTGGACGCCGTACAGCCTATCCTGCCTCACGACTGCCCTATCTCTTATTCGTATGTCTCACGGTCATGCGATCTTATCACTCGTATAATAGATAATGAATTTATCCTGTTGAACTTCTTATTAGATAAGAATCATATCTCGTATCATCTCTGATCGTGTTAGATCGTCACATTAGTGACGATCAATACTAATGATCGTGCTTGCATCGGCATGCTTATCCGTTCGGGAATTAGAAATTAGAATCAAGATCTCATTTGATCAAATTTCTATGACTATTTCTAGTCCATAATTGCAAAATACCTTTGCAAATTCCGTCTATTTCTAATTCAATGTAATCACACATGATTATGGTGTGTGACATACACATGGGTTCAATCACCGTGTGGCATAGGCGTATACTAACTAATAGTATCACAAGAGAATTGAGCCTCAAATCAATCTCTAGGTCATATAAGCATAAGTGACATCTAGTAGTATATCCATG
>JAGVVM010005005.1:0-18113 GCA_019149425.1 Psidium friedrichsthalianum
GAATCTCGGCCATTGCTGACCGCTTTCATGTTTTAACGGTGGAGTCAATCATTTTCAAGACATTCGGATAAAGAGTTCGTTTCGCCTTCGAAGCCGACCCGGTGCGGGTGGTGGTCATAGCGTCGCCTTCCTCGCAGTAGCACTTCCTTCAGCAAGCTTAGTGCGGCGAGCAATGGTGAAGATGCAAGACACTTTCAAGAAGCTCGACAGTTTTTCTAGGAGCCTTTCCGATCCTCTCGGCACTCGATTCAGTCACCATCATACTCGGCTTGCTCATTGTACTTTTTAACACTGTGGCTGCGCGTTGAGTTCGCTGAACATATTGCACCTAAGCTAGGAGCTGTTTTTCTGCAGATATACGACCGCTCTGATAACGTGCGTCTCCAGTAGGCCGGGGCCGTGACTCAGATCGCTGACCGACACATCCAAGGAGGGCTGCCTGGATAGCTTCGACGCCGTCCTTGAATGATCGAGACAGCGGTTTTGGTAGCGCGTTATAGAGAGGTTTCTTCGACATTAGCCCGAGTGGACCATACAAGATTCATTAAATTTCCTAGCATGCAAGTTCAACAAGACTGTAAAGACAGGGTAGGGGGGGGTAAGGTTTAAAGATAAAAAAAAATTTTTTCTAAGTATCCTCTACTGTCTTTTCCACGTTTTATCTAAACATAATTATAAATAATAGCAAGATTAATTAAAGTACTTTATGTGGTTCGTCTCGAATGTAATTGTGTTTTGTGTTTTTTTTTTTACTGCCCCCCCCATTTATAAATTTAATAACAATATGCCACACTATGGCATCATTAAATTCACTTTAGAGTACATCACTCGCAGTGATCGAGATTATCATTGCTGATCATCAAACTCTTGATTGAATTTGTCACAGGTGGATGTGTTGAGCAAGGTAGGCATACTAAATCTCATTACGCTCATCGGCACTTGTCCCGAGCCCTGCCTCTTGTTATATAATATATTCCAAAAGGAATCCTCGGAGACTGTTCTGCAGCAGCAACAGGGCGAAGCAGTTGCCTTGGCAAGCCCGAAACTACATCGCCAAGGAGCTCTGCTCCGTCCTAGCCTTCCCCCACTCTTGGCAAGCCTCACAGCATCGTCCACGGGGATGCCAAGCCGAGAACATCCTACTGGACGGGCACCTCACGAGCAAGCTCATTTGATTTCGGCATCTGCCGACTGCTGTCCCGAGGTGAGGCATTTGAGCACACCACCACGGTACTGTACCCGCGACCGACCCGATAGGGACGTTGGCTACATGGACCCTGAGTTTCGTCGTCACGCGAGAACTCACTACAAAGTTTGACGTTTATTCTTTCGGGATTATACTGCTTGAGTTATTGACGAGGAGGCCCGCCTTAGGAATAGCCAACGTGGTGCAAAGGGCAATCAAGTGCAGGGACTTTTGGAGGCCATGTTGGGATCCATCGGCTGGAGAGTGGCCCTATAAGCTGGCCGATGAGTTGACTCATTTTGGCTTTGAGGTGCTGCGAGCTGAGCAGAAAGAATAGGCCCCGACCTCCGGTCAGACGAGTGGACAGTGCATCAATCGATCGGAGCTTCCTGTCGATAAACCCAGACTTCCGACTACTCAAGAAGTGAGAGATATAGATGATATAGACGAGCATTGCTAGGTTTGTGGTGTGCATATGTACTTAGGTCTTTTGCTACATCATTTATTGCGTTTGTCTTGTTGTTTGTCTTGTTTGAAAGTTCTTACTGCATGTCCCATCATTGTTTTTATGAATAGATCTTCTTCTGCATTGAGTACGTGGACACCGATATGGGATTAACCGAGATGGGATTAGTTAACTAAATGCAGAATCAGATCCAATTTATGCTGAAAATAACTGACATATGCCAATCATTGTTATCAGTACTAAAGTGGACTATTTTAATAATATTTTAATATTTTTTGAATTTATTTATTTATTCTTTTTTCTCTTTCCCTTTCCTTTTCTTCCCTTCCTTCTTCCTCCAGCTAGCAAGGTCGGCCTCGCCGTGATGTTTGAGCCTAGGCACGGCAGATGAGGCTCGCCTTGCTAGTGGCTAGTAGGGGAGAGCTATGCGAAAGGCCATTGAGGTCATTTTTGCCGGCGGTCACCTTTGGCTCGATGATAGGCTAGAGGACGAATGAAGGGAAGAAAAGAAAAGAAAGAGAAAGAAAAGAAAAAATAAGCAAAAATTTAAAAATATTCTAAACATATTAAAATATTGTTAAAACTATTTAAGTTAGTGCCGATTGTGCCACGTAAGAAAACATGTGTCCATGACAGTGATTTCAAGTCAAAATTGATGGGATAGATTGAATTAGCAAAAATACAAAGGTTTAGATTCAATTAACAAAAAAATATTTAACATTATATTGACAAAATTATAATAAGTTTAGCACTTTTTACGTTATTTTGGCCCACTTCCACATCCTCCATATTTAACCCTAGAGTGTCGATGCATGCTACTTTCTGATCAAAAGCGGGCTTGTAGATTTGGCCTACCTAGTCTTATGTCAAAAACAAAACGCGTGCAACAATTTTTCACTTTTCTCTCAGAAGCATGAATATGTAGATCTAAGAATCAATCGGGCAAGGTGGTGAAGATATCGTCTGTTTCTCATTGTTTTCACTAATTAATCAGAAATGATGTCGTATAGGTGCGTGTAGAGGAGGAAAAGTACCAAAATAATCCTAAATCTAGTGCAATTGTGTCCATTCAATTATGAACCTTTCAATTGTGTCAATTTAGTCATAATTATTTTCATATTTTTTTTTCAATTAATTGAGTCAATCTAGTTAATTTTAGCTAAAAATCGATAATGTGGATGGTAGCTCTGACGTGAACTTTTTTTATATAATTTTTTTATTTTTAAATTATTTTTTGTTTTTCCTTTTCTTTTCTTTATTTTATTTTTGCTCTTTTTTTTTCCTTTCATTTTTTCCGGCAAGAGTCAACAAGCCGTTGTCGACCACTAGAGAGGGTCATTGGCCTTCCCCTAGGCCCTCACCAAATCTGGGCAAGGATCGCCTCACTTGCGGCCGTTAGGGCCGTAGTGGCCCTTGGGGAGGCCATCTTTACCTAAATAGCACCGATATGCAATATGTGACACAACATGGCATGACATGTTATTTCTAAAAAAATAGAGAATTTCGATATTTTGAGGCACATATATTAAATGTATATTTTTATATGTACATGATAAATTTATATATATATATATATATATATATATATATATATATATCGGTGGTGAATTCCTTCTTTTTATTCTTCTACTGTTGCTACTGTTGGGAATTCACAATTAGTTTTTGTAGGGATTGCTGTGTATATTAATTTTGGGAGGGGAGAGGGGCTAGGTATATAACTTAAATATATGTATATTGTTGATAGATTTTGATACCTAATTTATTGAAAAAACTTAAAATTGATCTTGTGCATGTCGAAATGGTGTGTTCAGATGTTGCACTTGCATGTTGTTGGCGTGTCTGAAACGCTAACCATGTGTCAGTCACATATCAAAGAGTGTTGGAGTGTTTGACATGCATCCAACAAGACACAGAGACCCTCGACGAGTGTTTGTGCTTCCTAGATTATTGCCTCGCTGCCGTGAGCAAGGGGACTAAAGGCCTTGGCCGAGGCAACTCTCTTCCTCGCATAGATCTTGTAGGAGCATCCGGACTATTTTCTTTACTCTTTGTTGATCTTTCAAGGTATCTATCCGTCTACCTAGGCTAGTGAACAAATTTAGAGTATAAGTAAAATTACTTGCATTTGGTCAAACGTCTTTCTCTTAATTTTATGAGTCTTAAATTGTAGATTTCAAAAGTCAAAGTTCAAGTTTCTAGCTTCTTTTATGCATTTTCTAGTTCTTAGGACTTTGTTGTATTTTCTAACTCCTATGTCATTTTTGCTGGATAGTTCATGTATATTTAATGTTTATCTCTTTTCTAAATATTAGTTTCTCTATAAATAGAGGCGAATTCTCAATTATAAGCGAAAGACACTAACGACACTAAAGAAGAGTGTACTTAGTAATTAAAACGTTTATGTAGATATAGGTACTTAATATATGAAGGAAATTGGATTTCATATTACCTAATTAGCAAAAGTTATGAGATAGAACGATATAATGATCCAACTTGAATGGGTGCTTGGTGAGTGTTAATCCTCCATCATCCAATATAAAACATGAACTCCCAATTTGGGTCACTGACAAACCATAATGGGCTGGGCCGAACCATATCTTGTCATAACATTTACCTCCAGCTCGAGGGACCACCTTATCAACTTAATTTCTACTTTTTTCCTTTGGACAAGGACACAAATAATCCATGAATTTTGTTCAATTTATAATATGATCTCTGAATTTTAAATTTGTTTAACGTGCTTCTTGAATTTTGACCAATATCTAATATGTTTCTTAAAGTTTTAATTTGTTCAATGTAGTTGCTAGATTTTTAGTACATGTTCAATATAGTCCTTAGACTATATGAAAATATTCAATGTTATCCTTCATTAATTCAAGTTCAGAGATAACATTGTACATTTTTACATAGCCTAGAAAATAAATTGATCATATATCAAAAGTCTGTCCATGGATCTCATTGAAAAAAATTAAAAGTTCATAAACTACATTACACATTGGGCAAATCAAAGACCATTTCTACCATTTACGTTTTCTTTTTTCTTTGTCTAACATATGGTCAGTTTGCTATGTCAATTAATTCTGTTTATAAGGAATTTTCCCTTTACCATGCTTTAGGTCCCGCAATCCTTTCCCGTGAATCAGAAACAATATTTCAAATAAAGCTTTCAAGTGATCGAATTTTTTTCTTCGTGCTTCTGAATAAAAGAAAATATTCAATGCATACAAGAAGGCGACCATCGCTATTTTATTGCCAACAACTCATTTTTCCTGCGATAGATTTCAATGAATTGGGGGCAGAATCATCAAAAAAATTCCTAAACTTATTGAAATTATACCAATTCATTTCTAATTTTTCTTTGTTGTCAATTTAATCCCATATCTTTTGCATTTATGTCAATTTAGCCCGTCCAACCAATTTTGGCCTGCCAACAATGATGTGAACTTTTTTCAAATAATATTTGAATACTTTGCAATTTTTTTATTTTATTTTATTTATTTATTTTTATTATGGACCCAAGGGCCAACGGCCAAGGCCGGGATGTCCCAAAAAAACTACATAAAAATATAAAAAAAATTTCAAAATATTGATTAAAATATTATTAAAGAAAGTTTACATCAGCATCGGTCGGCCAAAATTGATCGGATGGACTGAATTAGTGTAAACACAAAAGGTTTATGATTGCATTAGGGAAAAAAAAAGAGGTATGACTAAAAGTTGGGCGCGTTTTCGAGATTGACTGTGAAATAGTGTGTCAGTCAGCTACTTGTTATCACCGTCAGGGATCGGTAAAGGAGGAATTGGGTGGATAATCATGCTTGAACTATATGAACTGCCAAAGCAATCATATTGGCTACTCAGGTTAGCGATTCGTTATGTACCATCTTGTTAAATTGCCTTCCTGGTCGGAAATGTAGGCGGTTGAGTGAGGAGTTCATTCACAGAGAATCTCCACTACACATGTTCAATAAAATTGGTGTGGATAGCTAATACTTTGGTTCCCATTTTTCAGGCAATTGCATACATTACGTTAAGGTGTAGCAAGTGAAAAGCAATTTTTTTGGAACAGTTATATGGACACGGCTCATGTTATGGACGACTTTCACCCGCCCTTACTTTTAGAAGCATGGAAGCCAATAATAGTTGGACAAAAGAGAAGGTAAATTTCTGTCAGGGTTTACCTATTCAGGGCTCATCCGTCAAAGAGTTGAACTTACACACTCACCACCTATAATCGAATTTAAGTGGTAGGAATGCATAGTCTTGCCAGAGGACATTGATCCTTCTAATGAAGCTCTATTTAGGATGGAAATCAAAGAGCTTGCCTTTGAGGTAAATGAAATTACTCAAGATGTTGCATCTTAAGAGGTTTATATTGGGGACTTTAGCTCCTATGTGATAGTTAAGTTATGTATACGAACCTCCTTTTGGGACTGGCAGGAGAATTAGTATTGGAAGAAAAGATTTGTACTGGGTTAAAGACTCCAGTTTTCAGTGACAATATGAAGAACGATAGCTTGGGATTTTGAAAGTTTCCATGCTGGAATGTAATTAGGTAAATGAATCTTGGTAATCATTGATCATGCTGCTCCTTATGAGGCTGCCCCTGTAGCAGTGTTCGGTCGTGACGCTTGCTCATTATTTGTTGTTTGTATTCCACTCTTTAGTTCTTATTCTTTACCTTCCATGCTTAGTTTGGTAATTGCATTCATTATGGGAAAATTATAAAAAAAAAAAGTCCTAAACCTATTATATTTGTACCAATTTAGTCATAAACTTTTTTTTGGCCAATTGAGTTATAAACCTTTTGCAATTGTACCAATTTAGTTCATTTTACTGGTCCACATTGACATGGCAAATTTTTAATAATATTTTTTGAATTTTTAATTATTTTTAATGAATTTTTTTCTGTTTTTTCTTCCCTTTTTTTTGGGGGGGGGGGGGGGGGGGGGGTTAGGGCCTACATGAGGCCGTCGGTCACTGGCCGAGGGCTTACAAACCCTCGCAACCGCTAGGTGAGGGCTCACAGGCCCTCGTCTAGGGTGCAGTGTCCGGCAGCCTCCTATCGGCACTAACCAAAAAAAAGAAAAGAAAATACAAAGAAAAATATTAATAAAATAAAAAAAAATTGTAACCTTCTCCTTTCATTATTTGGCAAGTGAAGTGGACTCCGAGACCAACTTCTGCCCAACATCTTTTTGTAAAAGGAGTGGCATCCCCTTGGGTGCCTCATAGTGAAAGAGGAGGTTTCAAATATACGACATGTCTACCTTACATTAACAACACAAAGTCTACTTGGTCTCGTTGACATTGACGACACGTGTTTTATGTATGGCTTACTCACGAAAATCTGCTTGGGGCATTTAGGATTTTTTTTTTGTTTTGTTTTTGGTTTTGTTTTGTTGGGTTTTGGTTGATCACTGTGATCTGGCTGTGACATCTCCACTGGAGGATTACTTTTGTAGAACGACGATCTCCATCACGTGAGAAGAGGTATATGATGCACATTATAATCTTTGACTATCAAAATTTAAGTGTTTGTGCATTTGCCATTGTCTCGATTGACGGGAAGAAGCCAAGAAAATATCCCAACCATATTTAGATGCCTTGGTGATAAGTATGCAGTTCGTTGCCGGGTATGTGTAATTTTAACTGGACAGACTCGATTAATCAAGAAACACAGTTGTGTTTCTCGCTTGAAGAATCCCTCATCATACCGAATCCGATTGCTATTCTAATTATGCCATCAAGAGTTTGCGGACTTTAGCTACATGTCACACGGCCTAAGCTAGATTACCTCGAAGCTGTCTAACTCTTTGGTGTTTGATTTTTGTATTGATAATGTTAAAATATATCTAGAGTTTAAACCCGTCAAACAAACACAATTCAAGTTAGAGCGAGTACTTTTGCCAACATCCAAGATTAATCTTTGACTTTGTTTTTTCGCGCATTAATTACTTTGCGCGAATGCCGTTCACGAATGAAGATTGCGGTTGGAGGGACACGTGTAGCCGCGAAGAAGGAAAATTAGGACCGTCTATGTTTGTTCTTGTAAGCATTTAATGTTGTTCCACTCCCTGCACATGGCGGCGTGAACGCACAGGAAGAGAGAAGTAAATGAGCAGCACTTTTTGGTTTCCTTTCTCTGAAGGAAGGAGAACAATGATAGCCATCATTGTTCTCTCCTTGGACTAACGAGAGTTCTTCGTTCATTAAAGAAGAAAAAGAGAGGATCGTCATTAAGAGAGACAGAAAGGGAAAGATGAAGTGCATTAAATGGTCGTAGGCATTCCTCCTTGTCTTCTTCTTTCCTCTTTCCCCATTGAACTTTCTCTATAAAACACAGAGGAAGATCATTGAGTGAGATTTCACTAGGTATTGAGAGCCAGAGATGCTAAACATTCGGTGAATTATTAGATTTAATTGGAGCCGAGAAATACTGAAAAAGTGTTTGACTACTCGAGCGATTATAATTTTTATTTTATCACTTTTTTTTTATAAAAAAATTTCATGTTGCTCTTTTATGAACATACATTTCGATATTTGAATCGAATCTCGTAAATTTAGTTTCAGATTTCTTTCCCTTTCTTTCTACTATTTTATCAATGCGCTTGTCTTTTATTCACAACAGATAGGCTGGCATCCAATCGCTCATATGCATGCTGTGGGACCAGATAAAGCACACAAAGATACATATTGGACAAACGACACGGCATGGTCGCCAACCGCATTTTAGCGGACAGGATAGGAAAACTTACCTGAGAAGCAACTTTAGAATAGGATTGGAACATGAATTTGTACGCTTTCCAGTTTAAGTTTTTATTCCCTCATTTTTCTCAGATATACTCAGCAATTCCCTATTTAATTATTTCTGTTGTTTAGCTATAATGGCAGATGTTTTGCTACGAATTGAATTCATACTTTCGGGAGGGCCAATCTCCTTGCCGCTGCCTTTGCAGGATAGAGATGGTCAAGCAACGATAGTGGCATTGAAACCCATTTCGTGGGGAGAAGAGGTTATCTCATGGGGCTTATTCTGTCTAATTTAGCATATGCTCGGATGAATTTATTCGACTTTAAGCGAAAAGCGATGCAGCTGCATTCTCTTGATAAGCATATATGCAACTGGCATGTGAGAAATCCTGAAATATTGTAGGTCACCATTTCACACATAAGAGGAGGATTTACCCTTTGAAGGAAGGAAGGCAGGCACTGCCTGCGGACGATGGTTTCACGTGTAGGTGCGCTCGAAATGCCAAGAAGATACGTAAGTTTGCATCTGACGTTTGTTCACACCATAGATTATTGTTCAAGGGTTCAACGATGGTAGTGAAAGCCGCAAGGAGATAATAGCTTCATGGTGTATTGGGAGATCATTACGACCCAATGAATGATTACATCGATCCGCTCGAAGATTTTGCATGTCGGAGTGGGGATTCTTCATCATTTTCCCACGACTTTTGTCAAAACTCAAAAGGGCTCATTCACGCGGACGAGACACTTTACGCGGAGAGAAAGAGAGAGGAAGAGAAATAGAGTTAGGTAATGAGGCTAAAATTGTCTTCGGGTGACGGGGAAAGAGAGAGGAAGTTTCTACTCATGTTTATCGCGCTTCTAGCCGTATAAATTTCCTCGAGGACCTTGTTGCTGATCGACCTTAAAAAATACCTTAGTTATGAAAGATCTTTATATTCTTTAAGATATAACGTCTTAAAAAAAAATGAGCAACTTTATTGTAGCTAACAATTTGTGACCTAAAGGAGCATAACTAGGTTGATTTATAAAAACGTAACAAATTTTGGGGATAAGTTAAGTCAAGTTGATATATGCAGAAATAGTTTTGATAGGTGTAGGAATATCAAGTACAATATACTTCTATTAGATATAAAATGAGATAAATAAAGGAATAGGAGGCGATGCACATAACTCCACGAGGGTGAGGGTTGCCGCCCACCGCCCGAGCCCCGATGACCCTTGTTGGCCATCGCCCCATCATTCCAGGCGAAGGTGGACGATGACATGAGTTGACAAAAGTGCAATAGGTATAAGACTTTGTTGATAATTTTTCCCGTTATTTTGACATATACCACGAATTTGTGTGTTTTGAGATTCAATCTAATAAATCATTATATTTTCATTTTTTTTAAAATGCTATAATATTTTAGGCGACAAATGGAACATGGTACTTTCAACGAAAATTCTGTACGAATCCAATGTACATTTTTCTCGGGGACTTTGATGGTGAGAGATTTGCTGTTTGTACATTTTGTGATGACGGCCCAAAGCCACTACCAGTTCAAAACAATTCAAAATGAACCCTTTAACAAAAAAAGAAAAAGAAAAAGAGAGATAGAGACTCTTTTAAGTCAATATGGAAAAAATAAAAAATAAAAAGGTTTTGCGTCAAGTCTCCGAAAACACTTTCTCCCTCCTTAGTCGTTGTCATTTCTCGCTCACCTCTTAAAGTCTAGCCTGTGTCCCTTATATAGTATATTGAGTGGCGCTTTCTCAGATCAGGCCTCTCTCTTGAGTCTCTCCAGCGGCGTCGCTCGATCTCTCTCTCTCTCTCTCTCTAGTAATCAGCTCACTCTTAGGTACTCTCTCTCTCTCTACATATATATATATATATTAATTTTGATTTTGATTTCTTCATGGAATGTTTCAATTTTGGTGTGCCATGATTTTGATTTTTTCGGTATGATGTGCGAAATGGGGGGGGGGGGGGGGGGGGGGTTGTGCTGTAGAGGAGCGTTGGTACTTGGGCTTAGCAAAAGGACCAGATTGTACCAAAAATCACCTAAACCGGAAGGAGTCGGCCGGTAACAGGTTGTCTTAGAGGAACGGTTTGGTTTCAATTCTCATTGAAATCGATGAATATTGATCTTTCTTAATTGTGATTCAATAGGTGGATACATCTATCTAGACAGCCGGAGATCATATATATATTATTTATCTATCCATATTATTGCACTTAAAAGAAATTCTAATTATTGCGCTTTCTCTTTCGCTCTCACAGGGAGTCACAACTCAAGCTTCTCTCTATCACAACGACGTCCCTCTCTTCCTTTTGGCCTCCTCCCCAATCTAGAGATCTACCTCCTCGTGATAAGGTTTTCTCCTTCCGACGCATTCTTCTTTATTATTGTTACGGCTGGCTCCTGGATATGATCCGGTTCCGATTCTACCCACCTAAAGCCGATCATCCCTCGTTGGTGATCGGCTTTTCCATGGCTTTTTCATTTGATGGATGAGGACGTTGATCTTCTACCTTCAATGATTTTCGTCTTACAAAATTTCCATTTTTTTTTGTCCTTTTGATTTTGATCGTGGGGCCTCCCAAGTATGCGTTGGATTCCAGCGTGCACTTCATTAATTGTCCGACAAAAATTTTATAAGGTGACGGAATTTTTTTTTTTTTTTGGGGTCTTTTTTGGGTTTTTCGAATATGGTGTACTTTTCCAAGTACCCCATTACATTTTTTTATTAGGGTTAATATTATGAAAAATTTCAAATTACCATATTTATAATACATTTATTTCAAATTATTTTTTTTATTAAAAAAATTCTAAACCTATATAAGAGTGACAAATTTATTCAAATTAATTTTTTTACAACAAAAAATTTTAAATTGGTACACATGTGATAAATTTACTCTATGTTAATCTTTGTTAAATTGAGTTAATACTATGAAAAGCCTCAAATTGATGCACATGTAACAAACAGATGGTAACGTATGCACTCGACAATTACCACTTATCATCAAACTCATCAATTTAATGGTAAAATTTAACGGAAGGTAAATTTATTACAGCTGTATCGGTTTGAAGTAAATTTGTCACAAATGTATCAATTTGAAATTTTTGATGGTATTATTATCAGGTTTAATTGCATCTCATGGTTTTATTAAGCAAGGACTTTTTCCAAGACATTGCTTTGCGCTTTCGCCTCAACATGCAAGCTTAACTGTGAGCTTTCGATGTTAAATTGTTAATCCAAACTGTCATAACCAAAAAAAAAAAAAAACAATCTTACGGGAGGATCCAGTGAATTTGAATTTGTTATCCAAGTCCCATCGAGCCGATGAGTAGTGTTTACTGCATACCTATTCGTTTGATATCTAGGACTTTTTTTTTCCGAAAAAATTGCCAAATTGGCGAAATTTTAATGTTTTTTTAATATTTTCCATTATTTTTTTTATTTTTTCTTTCTTTTTTTTTCTATTCCTTTTTTTGGTTTGGGCTAGTAGGAGGCTACCGGCCACCAACAAAGGTCATTGACCCCTGGGCGAGAGCTCGCGACCCTCACCCAAATTTGGGCAAGGGCTGTGAACCCTCATGTAGGGTCATGAGCACTCACCTAGCGGTCAGCGAGGCTCATAAGCCCTCGGCCAATGGTCTGCAACCTCCTACCAACCACAACCCAAATAGAAAAAGAAAAAAAATTATAAAAAAAATTATTCAAAAATAAAAAAAAAATTAAATATTTTAAAAAAATTATGTCAGCACCGGCCACCAAATGGATTGAATTAACATAATTGCAAAAGGTTTATGATTAATTGGCAAAAAAAATATTTATGATTGAATTGGTATAATTACAATAGGCTTATAATTTTTTTTTATAATTCTATCATTTTTTTCCACATAGATGTAGCAGTGAGCGACCAGGGCGCTCGGAGCAAACCGATTTGGAACTTGTCTTATGGACTTATTCGCTTCATTGAAACACAATAAATAAATAAATAAGGAGATTCAACCCAAGACCTCCACCTTAAAGTAGGCATAAAAACACACTGAACCAACGAGACTCTATTAGCCATCGACTGATTGACATATAATATTTGATTATATGATGCTTCGATGAGTGGCCTGACGCAGCAAGTCACTCTTGCTGTAGAAATCTCCTCAAGGACCACAAAAAGAAGCCATCGTCAACATCAATCTGTGTTATCAGATGGGGGACGATGGGGCCGATTCAGGGACTGCACCATATGGCGACTTCGACGTGTTTTTGAGCTTTCGAGGACCCGACACTCGCGACACATTCACAGATTGCCTTTATGTGTACATGAACCGCACAGGAATCCGCATTTTTAGGGACGAGGAAGCATTAGGCCCGGGCAAAAAACATCTCGGAGATCTTGGAAGCAGTAAAACGCTCCCAAATATACATTATTGTTTTCTCCCAAGGCTACGCTTCGAGCCGATGGTGTCTCCGAGAGCTGACATGCATGGTGGAGTGCACTCGCCAATCTACAGGTAAAGAGATACTACCAATCTTTTACGACGTGGAACCCTCGGATGTTAAGCTTGAAACGGAGCTGTACAATAGCGCCCTACACAAGCACGAGGAGGAACTTGGCTGTACTGAAGTGAAGCCTTGGAAGGAGGCTTTGACAACGGTGGCCAGAATCAAGGGATGGTGTTTGAAAGGTCAAGGGTATCGACTTGTATCTTCTTTTATATATCTGTCTATATATCTATTGGGTTATTGTTAGATCTACCTTCTGCTTGTGTATTAGGATAATAGCGCACACATGCACGCATGTTTGTATACATCATTTACTACGACTAGGCTAAAACTACCTACATGCTGATGAACTCCCAAAGGGTGCCTCAAGTGATTGGCCCCTATTATAACATACCTCTTATTCAAACTGTTTCGACAAGCTCTTTCGAGGCAACACGCTCATCACCCTTGTAAGAGAAAGCCTTATTCGATACATATGGGATGAGTGATTTATGAACAATCCATGGCGAATACCACATGAAAAATACATATCAGCACGTTGGTTATCATTATATGCTTCTATTTGAATTTCTAATTGCTTGAACATTGTCTTATGTGCAACGATTTCATGAATGTGGCAGGCACGGCAAGGTCATTGCAGACATCACTGAAAAGGTCTTGCAGAAAATCACAGTAAGGAAAAGATATTTGCCCACTGATCTGGTTGGAATTGATGGTCATGTAGAGGCCGTAAAGAAACTGTTAAGTTGTAATACTGGTGGCGTACGATTTGTCATTATCCATGGGATAGGTGGCATTGGAAAAACAACTCTTGCCGAAACAGTGTACAACCAACTCTTTCCTCAATTTCAAGGTCACTCCTTCCTTTCGAACATCCACAAGTCATCTTCATGCCGTGGCATTCTAAAAATGCAAAGAAAATTAGTAGAGGATCTTTTTGGTTTCTTGCTTCATGAAACCATCGATCCTAAGGAAGGAAATAATAAGATCAAAGAAATATTACCTAACAAGCGTGTCTTACTTGTTTTGGATGACATGGATGAAAAAGATCAATTTATGAATCTGGCGATGAATTCTTACTCTTATGGTATGGGGAGTCGGATCATCATTACAACCAGAGATTTTCCTTTGACCAATGTCGATGGATTGGAAGAAAATATTTTGACCCGGTCTGGACATATTTTTTCCGTACGAAATGAAGGAAATGAATTTTGATCATGCTCTTCTGCTTTTCAACAAGCTTGCTTTCAACAAGGATTCAGCTCCTTGTGATCTTTATGATCTTTCAAGACAAGTTGTTGAACTCACCGGAGGACTTCCATTGGCAGTTGAGGTGATGGGTTCACATCTTCGTACCATAAGCAAAGCAAGGTGGAAAACCACACTGAAGAAGTTGAAGGAAGTGCCTCACGAAAAGGTCCTACAGAGGTTACAAATTAGTTATGATGCACTTGGATGTGAGGGCCAACAAATTTTTCTGGACATTGGATGTTTCTTTGTTAACAAGAAAAAGGCCAATGCAATGTATATGTGGGAAGCTTGTGACTTTTACCCGGAAGTTGAAATTGACATCCTTATCCGTAAGTCCTTGATCAAGATTGATCAAGATAGGATATTCATGCATGGTCAGTTAAGAGATCTTGCGAGGGAGATTATTCGTCAAGAGAATATCAGAAACCGTGGAGATCGAAGTAGGTTGTGGTTTCTCGAGACGTCCCAAGCGAAAAAGGTAAGTACGAACAACACCATTTTATTCTTTTCTACACTACTACGTGTCTAAGAGTTCATCTCTCATGCGTATTGCCTTCTTCATTTATTACCAACTAAGAAGCTCATTATAGAAAAACTTGTGAATCAATTATGTTTTTCGTCAAAGAAATTTGCTAATTATCTCCTTTTTTTTTCCACAAATAATTAGTGCACCCATTCCCAAAATTATTTATATAAGATAAAAACAATGGGTTTAAAAGACCAATTGAAACTAATCCAGTTCATATTCATACCTATCCAATCTATCTTTTAACTTTACAAGTTCCCTGATTAGTATATGACAGAGGTTCTTTATTTTAATATATGAAGTGGCAAAATCTATCTTGTTCTATCTAGATAATTCTCACATTAAAACAAACAAAAAAATGTCTTTAGGTTTTATGTAACTGTTGGGTCTTGATAGCACTATAACGAGTACGTTTATACTATATTTTCCGTCAGGGAACAACAAATGTGGCAGCACTCACCCCAAGGAAATCGAGACAAAATTTCATACGCAAAGATTTTGCGAATTTCACGAACGCAAGGTTCCTCAAACTGGATGGAGGGAACTTGGCTGACGATTGTGAGGATATTTTGCCAGAGCTAAGATGGCTTTGGTGGCGAAATTGTCCTTCGCAACTTCAAGCAAACAACTTGGTGCTGAATCACCTAGTTGTTCTCAAGCTTTCGGGCAATATCACCACAGAAGAATGGAGCGGATGGGCTGAAATCATAGTACAATTTCACCTGATTCATTTACTCTTTCAACTAATTGTCTTAGTATATGATGACATGCACCTATTTTGCAATGCATACAGAATCCTAAGAGTATTATTTTGGTTTCTGTTTTGCAGGTGGCAAGTAAATTGAAAGTTTTGAAAATCGCGGGATCTAAGTCCTTAATCAAAACTCCTTGCTTCTCTAAATTTAGGAGTTTGGAGAGATTGGTTCCGAAAGATTTCCCGCAGTTGGCCGAAATTGATCACTCAATTGGTGAACTACGGCAGTTGATTTACTTGAAAATCAAATGGTGTCCACGTCTTAAAGAGTTGCCCAAGGAAGTTGGTTGTCTAACTGCATTGAAAGAGCTCATCTTGATCCGGGGTTTTAGCGTTCGTTATTTTGCCAGACCCGATCGGTAATCTAAGACTTTTGTCAAGGCTAGTAATGGAGGATACGGGCTTAGTTGAACTACCGGACACAATCAATGGGCTGGTGGGTCTTACGCACTTGTGTTTGGTGAATTGTACTAGTCTAAATTCGCTGCCGGATACTGTTGGGGAGTTAAGTTCCTTGACTGAGTTGGATCTATCTGGGACAACTATTGGGATCCTGCCTCGTTGGATTTGGAACCTCGGAGATCTGAGATTACGGATAAACAGTTTTGGGATAAGAACACCACTGATGAGGGATTCGCCAATGCAGGGTCATAGTGTTCCTCATTTGCCAGACTCGATCAGCAATCCAAGAGGTTTGCCGAGGCTATCTATGGACGATACAGGATCAGTTGAATATCTGGAGACAATCAATGGGCCAGGGGATCTTGAATCCTTGCCTTTGTTGAACTTTACGAGTCCAAATTCGCTGTTGGGGATAATGAAGGAGACGTGCGGTCTCGATCTGGGACAGCAATCATGGAACTGGACACTCGTGACACATTCAAAGTATGCGCAGCTCCATTTTATCCTTTATTACACTGCTACGTGTCTAAGAGTTCATCTCTCTTGCATATTGCCATCTTATCTATTACAAGCTAGGAGGCCTGTAATGGAAAAACTTGTGAACCAAATTCCACTTTATCTTGGTTTCCAGTGTCCATTATGTCAATGTTCACAATGCTTAATGCTCATGTTCATGTAGGCATATGCAACTTTCCTGTAACGATCTCTTCCATCTGTTGCAGGATCGTTCTCTTGACTTACATAAGCTATGTGCCCTCTACGCAGTTACTGGTAATAATTCCATATTATGAACGAACTCCCTTCGTTCTTCTAGTCCCAGATGTATTGCTTCTTCATAACTCTTCCATAATCTCTCCTCTCTCTCTCTCTCTCTCTCTCTCTCACACACACACACACACACACACACACACACACACACACACAACACACACACACACACACCACATACACACACACACACACACACATTGGTTCCCTCATGGGTTCACTGTTGTAGTCTGCCCCACTTAGAGCAGCATTTTCATGCTATGCTTATGCTGATGCAGTGAATAGGCTTCTAAGTGGCAGGTTCTTGGGTATTCTGTTTGCTAGTGGTGTTTTTAAATTAGTGATTAGATCTCAGTAGAAGAACAAAATTTTTGATGGCGAGATAATGAAATATTGTTTCTGCATAGTTATACTAGTCTAATTAGCGGATTGTTGGACTGGACCAAATTTTGCCTTTTCAGATATTGCATGTCCAGATGCGAAGAACTCTTAGTGAGTAAATTCCTATTTCCCCCAAAACTTTCTTAGTACTGAGAACGTGCTCTTACTCAGATCGGTACATGGATAACGAGACCCGTTTGCATTACTGAATTTTATGCTGACATCACCTGTCTAGCTCCCTAAAACTCTGGAAGTTATGCACTAATTTTTACTTCTACGGCTATTAATTAAACCAAATAAGTTCACCCTGACTAGATAATAATAAGATATAGTTAAGAACTCATTCTAACGGGGTTACTTATGGTTTTAATGCAAGAATCACATCGTAATTTTGCCTCAGAAAAATTTAATCTGTCATATTTACTTCATTTTGAGTAGCCACGTTGTATGAACTTCAAGTGGAAGCTTTTTGAACGATGGAGAGAAGCGATACTCTAGCTGTTGAACTGTTCTGATTGTTGATACAGGAGAATGGACACTGATCATCACTATCCACTTGCATTTCTAGAGTTTGTCCCACCTTGTGCTTTCGATGCGATGAGGGATTATTCAACTGAACTACTACTTCCACAAAAGCTTCCAGATATGGAAATAAATTAGCTAATAACTCCATCTCAAAGTTTCTCTTGTTTATCAAGTAAACAAGAAAAATTTCTGTGGCCCTCGTTTATTTCTTACTCATAGGTGCAACTGGTATCGATCCTTATAAATTTTTGGCTGTTTTGTTGTGCAGTCTGTGGTACATTTCTTGGGAAAGCTTTCTCATCCAAACCTCGTGAGTTTATTGGGATACTGCTGTGAAGACAAGGGCAGCTTGGAGAAACCATCTATTCGGAAATAAGCACATTTTAAAGAAGAAAGGTTTCTAGCGCGGCGAAATCGCCTTAATGAGGACATTATGTTGGTTTGATAAACCACAAGTACTTTTTGGTCTTTTAGTTAACCATGGGAATGCATCTTTGTAGGGGGCTCGGCGGTTCAGCCTCTTCCAATGGAAATAAGGATGAAGATAGCAGCTGGAGGCCTTGCATTTCTACATACATCGGAAAAAGAAAGTGATATACAGAGACCA
>JAGVVM010005006.1:0-21256 GCA_019149425.1 Psidium friedrichsthalianum
TTGTCAATTTAATTTTATTCTCCACCGCGTCAAAGCAAGAAATCAACTGTATCAGTTCTGTTCACACTTTTTGATGTCATTAAAGTTCATTTTAAAATTACTTTCTCCTAATCTTCTTTTTTCGTGTTAAAACAAATTCTTATTTTGGCGGCGCGGAGCACGTGACGTGTGTCTCATTCATTCTTCTCCGTTTCCCTTTAAACAAGTAGTTGCGGCGGTGCGGCAGTGTGACGGTGGCCCGCGACCCCACTTCTGTCCAGCTGATCGATCCAGCTGTCCTTTATTTACCAAACTTCGAAATGCCTAGAAAGCATCAAACCTAATGCATTATTTTAATTTGGGGGGGGGCGCATGGAGCCACACGCATTCAATTAGTTTTTTTTCATTGGTTTTTTTGGTGGGACCCATTTACCTCAAGGTGGCATCTTGTACGAACCCGAATATTATTAATTAATTATTAATTACTTGTTATTTGGACCCCCCTCGGACAGAAAAAAGTTAAAAGTGAATAACCCACGCGACATGCCCCGACACCCCCAATGGATTTTTCATTTTCCGACGCGGCTTCCCAACCTGTTGAAACCCCTTTCCCAATATATATGTTTTTTCATATTAAATATTTGGTGTATAATATAACCTAATTATCTATAACTTATCGACTTAAGTTTTTGAATAAAGAGGAGCCAATTAGATATGCAACAAGCTCGGATTTGAGCTTTTTCTTGGTGATCTTTCCGGATGAAGTATCGCACTTCTGTTGCTCACTCTCAACATTATATATAAGTAAAAACCTTATTTCGATATCGTGATTAGTGTTGCCCATCGTATTATCACGTCCCACGCCCTTTTAAATTTCATTTCAATATATAATATATATATACACACACACACACACAAACAATACACTAATAGTTAGATAATGTAATTTTCTTAGCTTATTTTCTCTACCAATCTTGCCAAAATCCTCAATTTGTTAACGCACATAGAACGTTCGATAGTCTTTCCTCGGTTTCTTCTCGATGGAGTCAAAACAAACGACACTTTCGCAAAGGCTTAGAAGTCTATGATTTCCGGAACAAGTTGACATATAAAACCCTAAATTTTTTTAGAAATTTCAAGAGCAAGGACGACTTTCTAGGCTGCTTCCCACTTCCAGCCTATAATATACCTTACCCAGTACCCACCATTTTACATATGAATCTCGATTAATTTGCAGGAGGAGAAAAGATAGAGAGTAAAAGAAAAACTTGGCCACTCATTATATAAGGTAATCCAGTACACATAAGAGACATAGTCTTAGCAGCATCATTCATTAACATCAACGCTAATCCCATTTCTTCTTCTTCTTCTTCTTCTCTCCGGAAAAAGACCATACTGATTCTTTCTCCTTCTACAAAAGATACGATGAGGTCCGTGTTTTTTCTAGGGTTCCTGGTATTTTCTTTCTGTATTTCGGGTTCTCGTGCTCAGACCTGCCGGAACTACACATTTTCCAACAAGAACACCTACGCCTCGTGCGTCGACCTCCCTGTGCTCAGCTCTTACCTTCACTGGAACTACACGCCGTCGACCGGCACAGCCGACGTCGCGTTCCGGCGCACAGGCGCCACAACGTCAAGATGGATCTCATGGGCGATAAACCCCAAGGGGCAGAGGATGGTGGGGTGCCAAGCGCTCGTAGCCTACATGACCTCGAGCGGGTCGATGTACGCCTACACGTCGAGCATCAGCAGTTACAGCACGGACATGCCGGAGGGGGCCCTGAGCTTCAGAGTGCCGAGCATATCAGCGACGTACGGGAGCGGCGAGATGACGATATTTGCAAGGTTGGAGCTCGGGACGAGGATGGTGAGCGTGAGCCAGGTGTGGCAAGAGGGTCCGATGAGTGGACCCGGAACCCCCGGTTCGCATTCCACAGTAGGAGCCAATATGAAATCCACGGGGACGCTCAACTTTTTGTCTACCTCTAGCACGTTGGGCGGGGCTAGCGGATCGGGCGACGGAGGATCCTCTTCAGGATCATCGGGAATTGGCTCGGGGGAGCGAAGAAGGAATGTAAGTTTTTCTTGGGTACATTAGCTTTGAATAAGTTTTTCTTGGGTAAATTAGCTTTGAATCTACCTCTGGACAAGGTTGACTTTTTGTCCCCTCTATATAGACGTCTATGATGAACTTCATATCCTGTCGCGCATTCATGTGCGACCATATAATATATTGAATAAATGAGTCCGTCCATATTTAGGTCGTGCAGGCCATTAACAGCAAGTGATCATAGAAAATATATTTCAACTTCAAGCGAGTCATTTCTTAAGCTTTTGCATGAGGATGTACTTAGGATATTATTGTTATTATACATATGAAGACAGTGACTTTCATAAAAGGAAGTGGTCGGTCCATTGTTCATTAATTTGTTTTCTTCTTTTATTGTTGGGAAAATTACGCAGGTTCATGGGGTTTTGAATGCGGTGAGCTGGGGTGTATTGATGCCACTGGGAGTGCTACTGGCGAGGTACTTGAAGGTGTTCAAGTCAGCAAATCCAGCTTGGTTTTATCTCCACGTGACGTGCCAAACATCCGCCTATGCTGTGGGCGTCGCTGGTTGGGTCACGGGCTTGCTGCTCGGTGGTGGCGGCAGCAACACCGGCACTCACGGCAGCATCGGCATGGCCCTCTTCATCCTGGGAACTCTTCAGGTAAATTTTACTGATTTTGATCCCCAAGAAAAAGAAGCTCACTAGTTTCATATCATCCACAACTATCGACTATTCAATAACTAAAGTGCAATTTGGTTCTTAATGAATTCATAAATAAATAGTTAATATTGGTTCTCAATAAATTCATAAATAAATATAAAGTCCGCACAGAAATCTCAACCTTCTAAAAGCTTATGGGTCATGTCTTCTATGTAAAGTCTTTGCTTTCCCTTCCTTTTTTGCATCAAATCGATTGTAACTGCGACAACGTGCTGTGATTAGTTGGTCAAAAGCTTCAGAATTTACACCCCCCCCCCCCCCCCCCCCCCTCTTTTTTTTTTTTCCTTTTCTTGTTAGTGGGTCAATTTTGGCGTTTTATTCAAGTAAAGTCAACTTGTATTACCTTATGCATTTTTGAAATAGTTTAGGTCGACTTCACATGTACATGAACACATCCTCATGTGCATATATAACACGATTGTCGTTCTGTAGTGCCATCGTGAATAGACCCGACCTTAGAACAAGAGTTAATAAACCTCCTAAAGAATCTGTCGGATTAAGGCAAACGCCCTCGGTTATTTATAATAAATCGGGATTTTACAATCATGTTCAATCAAATTGACCGGGCGGGACCTTATGAATGAAAGGATCATTGTCGAAAAGAGTGAGAGTTAGAGAACCAAACATGTCGTTTCACGTTAATCGATCGCACATATCTTTCTTTTAGGAATTCTTCCCTTAGCAAAACAAGGGAAAAACTTACGCAACTAGCCGATGCGATTTGGACTACGTTCTCTAGGTTTTTGCTCTTCTCCTGAGGCCGAAGCTGGACCACAAGTACAGATTCTACTGGAACATGTATCACCATTCCTGTGGTTATGCTGCGATCACGCTGAGCATCGTCAATGTGTTCCTCGGTCTGGACATTTTGGACCCGACCAAGGTGTGGAAGAGGACGTACATCGTCATCCTCATAGCTTTGGGCTGCGCTGCCCTGATCATGGAGCCGGTTACGTGGGCCGTCGTAATCAAGCGGAGGAGAACAGAGAGATCCCAGAAGCACTCAGCCATCGTCTTGAACGGTGCTCACGGCAATCACTACAATGGAAGATCCCATGATGATGGTGTTTAGGTCGCTTGATCTTGTATTTGATTAGCATCTGTACCCTGTTATTAGGTACTGTTACTGAGGAGGCTCGCATCTTTTGTTTCGACTGGTTTTTTTGTTTTTCTTTTTTGATGAATCCCATGTCGGTTCGGGTATACATGTACGAGGCGGCTATTGTTGACATATATCACTTTCTTTGGTAGGAGTATATGTAATGATTATTCGTGACGGTATATGGTTCTACCACAGGCATTGATGGCGTCTTATTTAGTGTGATGTATCGTGTCCTTCGTGCAATCGATATGCTTTCTTCTACTTTTCCTTTTCTTGTCCAATCAAGAAGAAGAAAAGTGTGGAAATTACCAAAAAGTTACAAACATGTTGCAATTGTGACAATTCAGTCCTAAACCTATTTTTCTTTTGCCAATTCAGTGCTAAACTTTTTGCGCTTGTGCCAATTCATTCTATTCGGTCACCTTTAGCGCGCTGACATGAATGTTGGTCAGTGCTGAGGTGGTGCTACCGAACCTGATGTGGCAATTTTGAATAATATTTTAATATTTTAATATATTTTTATTTTTTTTTCTTTCTCTTGATGATCACCTAGAGGCAAAGGCTGGCAAGGCTGAGCGTCTCCATGGCTAGTCAAGCTCGACCCCGCTATCAATGGGCAAGGCTAAGCCTCGCCATGGCTAGGTGAGGCCGAACTTGCCCACTAGCGGGGAGGGTGAGGCCTTGCTAGTGGCTGGTCGTCGATCTGGCAATCGGTTGAAAGAAGAAGGAGAAGAAAGAAAAAGATAGAAAATAAAAAAGTAAAAAAAAAAATAAAAAATTTGAAAAATTTAAGTTATTATTGAAAACCGTCAAGTTAGCATTGGGTAGCCAAAATTAGCACAAATACAAAAGGCTTAGGACTTCATTGACGAAAAAAAATATTTTAGAACTGAATTGATACGATTGCAATAAGTTGAAGACTTTTTTGGTGATTTTTTTTTTCAGAAAAGTGTAATTGATATGTTTAATCGAGGAGCAAATTGGGGCTGGTTATATCACATTGGCGCACATGTACTTAGTCAAACATACACAATTCTATTCTCCTCGAATCACCACCATCATCCCTCGAATTTTTTCCTATTATATACATATGAAACTAGATGAATTTATTCTTAGCAAAAGTGATGGGCGTTTACATCCATTCATGTGCCTGGTTTTTATGTCCCTTGGCCCAATTAAGGAGCATGACTTTGGTCCAGAGGAAACCGAATTGCCCCTCCACACCGCTCACCAAACTCATGGACAAAAGTCACCATCACCTAAAATTAGGTTAAATGTTTTGTGGTGCTCATCGCCTCCTATCACACTATAAATGAACCCCACTGCTGTTGTTGATTCATATAATCTATTTAGCTATTGAATGTGCAAAAGCACACAATAAAAAAAAATTTATCACAAAACAAAAACCCACAAAAAAAAAGAAAAAATAGGAAAAAAAAAAGTATAGAACAGTAGGGATTATATTCTCAAACATGGGTTCCAAGATGATCCCAAGAGCTACAATTTTCCTTTATCTGCTCTCTCTACTAGCTGCCTCGAGAGCTAAGGGTATTCCCATGGGAGGTCAAGGCGAAATCGACGTGAAACAATTCGGAGCGAAAGCCGACGGAAGATCCGACGATAGCCAGGTACATATGAATGTCATCAATAATCTTCATTTTTCCGTTTCTTTTTTTTGAAAGACAATCGAGATGGGGTTTTTAAAAATACCTTCCAAATCGTCTACACACGTATGGAAAACATGAATTTTGTTTCATACTACTGATTCAAGAGCTGAAATTCTCCTTTTTTTTTTAAGCCCTAAACAAATTCTTCCTTTTTTTTTTGTCTTCCGATTTTGGCGCGGGATTTTCTTGTAGATTATTGTGAGTGCATGGCAAAAGGCATGCACGTCCCCAAGCCCTAGCACGATCGTGATCTCCAAAGGGAGTTACATGGCGGGCCCAATGAATTTCCAAGGGCCATGCAAAGCCGGCGTCAACGTGAGGGTCGAAGGGGCCATCAAAGCACCGTCGGACATCAACAAGCTCAAGTCACAAGGCGCTTGGGTCTTGTTCCAAAACGTCGACGGCTTGACCCTCTCTGGCGGCGGATCGTTCGACGGTCAAGGCGCGCTTGCTTGGAAGGAGAATGATTGCGCTCAGACTGGCAAATGCAATTCGCTGCCCACCGTAAAAATTCTCTCTCGATCACGTTCCATGGTGGAATGACTCTATTTGAACTTGATGAAAATGACGTTGAATCTAACGCAGCCTTCGAATTTTTTGCTAGAATTTGCAATTCACCTCGGTCACCAACTCGCACATCCAAGACATCACGTCCCTCAACAGCAAATTGTTCCACATGGAGCTCCTGAATTGCAAGAATGTGACGCTCCAGCACGTCACGATCAATGCGCCGGAAGACAGCCTCAACACTGACGGGATCCACGTGGGCCGCTCCACGGGGGTCAACATCACTGGCGCCGACATCAGGACTGGTGACGACTGTGTCTCGCTCGGCGACGGGAGCCAGCAGGTGAACGTCGAGAGCGTGACGTGCGGGCCCGGCCACGGGATCAGCGTCGGGAGCCTCGGCAAGTACCATGATGAGCAGCCCGTGGTCGGTGTGACCGTTCGGAACTGCACCCTCACCAACACGCAGAACGGGATCCGCGTCAAGACGTGGCCGGCCTCCCCGAGCGGCGTGGCCACCAACATGCACTTCGAGGACATCACGGTGAAAAACGTGTCCACTCCTATTCTCATCGATCAAAACTACTGTCCATATAACAATTGCGAACAGAAGGTATACTGACATCCTCCACCGTTCTTTGAGCTCAAATTGCTATTCCAAGCGATCCCATATCGCAAGATTTAGGAATTCTTTGCATTAGATGATGGTCCTTCTCCTATTTTCAGCTTCCTTCAAAGGTCAAGATCTCAAACGTGAGCTTCAGGAACTTCCAAGGAACATCTGCAACAGCACTTGCTGTGAAGCTTCTGTGTAGCAGAGGAGTGCCTTGTCAACAAGTGGAGCTTGCTGATATCAACTTGAAGTACGCCGGGGAGAACGGGACCGCCACATCGCAGTGCGCGAACGTGAAGCCTACGATCACCGGGAAATCGACCCTGCCCATTTGCGCGGGGTCGCAAAGTTGATCGGTCTTCATATCCATGGCGCCGCCAGAGGCATGTGACCGTCGGAATGTTTAGAGAAGTTTGAGTGATGATTAGGCCACCCCTTTCCTGCTCAAGGGCATGATGAGAGACTGGTGAAATATAGCTGCAAATAAAAATAGCTCTTTTGCATTTAAACAAAATAAAATAAAAGCTAAGTACTTCTGTTTAGGCTTTTGCGAGTTTTCCAGAAGGTGCTTAGCACCACCAAGAGACTGAAGAGATTTCTCGAGAAATCAATGAGATGTTCCATTTCCTACCACTTCGTAATTTTCTTGCACAAAAGTCGTACATCATTTAGAACATGAACACGAAATTTTTTCAAGTAGCTCTAATGGGTTTGCTTTGTGGCTCTATGTGTTCATCGATTCGAAGAAGAAAATTACTTGAATTAGCAAGTTCATGGCTAAAATGACAAGAAATTACTTCAATTGGAACGGATGGGCTCTCAAAGTAGACTTATTGGGAATAAATGGGGTCCGAAAAAAAAACATTATTAACAAGTTCATAGCTAAGAAACATTATTCTTTGATGCTATTTTTTCAAGGAACATTATCCTTTGATGTTATTTTTTAAGAAACAGTTATGAGTGCGATTTTTTTGTCATATAGCTATGAACTTGTCAATTCCAGTAATTGAATAGATGGGCTCTCAAACAATAATGCTTTTTTTTTTCCCAACAAAAATTAGCACTTTAACATAACTAAATAAGATATTTTAAGAAAAATAATAAATGCAAATTACTTAGAAAGGGAAAATGTCCCATAACAAAAAGGATCAAATATGAAAAATGGGTTGCTCATTAAGTATGTTTAAAGGATTAGGCAATGTGAAAAAATGATTGATCAATGAAGGTATCTACATAATTATGGAAGAAAATGATGTTCTGAATGCATAAAGATAATGATAGACCGAAATTCATGGTAATGATTTTAAGTACCTTTTATTAATAAATCATTTTTTTTTGCATTAACTAACCATTTAAATGTACAAAAGGACTATGCTATTTTTGAAACTTTACCATTGTGTTATTTAAACATCTTCTATGATAGTTAATTGTCTTTCTTTGTCTTTAAAAATTATGATTAGTTCTATTAATATGTTGATCAAATATTCTAGTATTGACATGTTAGGTAATTTATATTTCTTTTATTTTTTTTAATGGAAATCAAAAGTAAAAGAGAGATTTCCTATTAGAAAATGTGGTGAGAATATTAAGCACATGACAATCTAGAGAGAATCACATTTTACTAGGGGTGAGTAGTTTCAAGTTCTGTACATGTTCCACATGAAATTTGGAATCTATCCGTTGAAACAGATTTCTCATTTTTTGGAATCTACAACATATCAATAATATCCCGGAACTTGGAATTTGCCTCGTCACAGGTTCTGGGGTTGGTTCTATTATACCGAGGAACCTGCCAATTTCTTTTTTTTTCAATTTTTTTTTTTATTTTCAGTTAAGCAAAATGAGAGTAAACGCAATAACTCTAAGGGGTTCGTAAAAGCGGTTTTGTGAAATCATAAGATTTTAAGAATCGCAGAATAACTTAGAAAAACATCATCCCCAATAAGCAGTGACCCCAACAAAAACCATAATGCAAGATCAATGAAATAAGTCTAGGACGGTATAAAACCTTATGCAAATACATCTTTTCTTTGCTGCCATGATGAATGAGACGAACATGAAGCTTTACCTATGGGCGGTTTGGTCCAACATTTGAAGTCTAACAACAACATTTCATCTTGGGCCAAACTGTAAGGTCCATTGCTAGCTCTGTATGTCGTGCTATGTAGCACAGACACCGACACCGACACCGTCACGCGACACGACACGACACGGCGACATGGCATTTCTCAAAAATAGAAAATTCCGACATGTCGAGGACACGTTATATTAAATATATTTTTAAATATAAAAATAATAAACGAAGCCAAAACATGTGTCATATACATTAATTTGAATCGAAGAGGGCAAGTTTCTATTTATGTCAAGTTTGATAAACTCAGGAGCTTTTATTTTGTCGAAAAAGTCATTTGATTCGTATTATAAAGTCAAAAAGAATTTCATATGTGCTTCTGAGCATAATAAATTTCAAAGGCTTGAGGTGGGTTAAAAAACTAATCATGTGGGAGAGTATTATGAAATTCCGCTTTAACAACCCAATATGTAATCTTGTTTTAGATCTGTGCACAATGGGTTAGCCATAACTTTTCACTTTTGAAAACAAGTTTGAGCACTCCTTGATCACGCTTGTACTTCCCATGAGATTATATCTATGCCTTGGAGCATTTTGACCAAATAGATACTGTCTGACTCCAAATCTATCTCTTCAACCATTCTGTCTGCAAACCCACGTGAGTTCAAGCACTTCAAAACATTCAACAGAGCTAGGGTTTCGCATGAAGGAGAAATCGGACATTCACAGACCTCGCTGCTCTTTCAAACCAACAGCCTAGAGGAGTCTCTGCACACCCATGTCACCACGCCATCAGCTTCTCCCTCTATGAACGTCCATCGACGTAATTTTCAGAGCACCCCGAGCGCAATGAAACCAAGAAGTCTATGAGATCTCCTTATGATTTCCTTTTTTCTATGGATTTTGAGCTCTATCTAATGAACTTCTTCTTCATTGCTCATGCTTCTGCGACCACTTCAAAACCGGTAAAGTTCCAAAAGTTTTTCTTTTTTTTAATGGTCGTGTCCGACACGCTGGACATGCTGGACATGCGTTGACCGAGTGTCGAAATCCCGACATGGGGGTTAACGAGTGTCAGATGCGTATCCCCCGCGTGTCGAATGAGTGTCGGTGTCCGACACCGACATGCACACCTAAGAGAAGTGTCGGTGCTACATAGATGTCGTGTGCCTCTGCACTCGCTTGGAGACAACACAACAATGCAGATAATAACAACTGCAGCTTCACATCCCCGCACTTCAGGACAAACAAGAACATTCCATGACCAGGGTGCTCCGTCCTCGCTCTTTACGTCTCTTGCCCGCTTCTGCTTGCTTCTTGTTGTCTGTTTCTATTATAAAAGCTCGTTTCTATTTTCCCGGTTCGGTTCTCGTTTCTGATCAGTTCCGCCTGAATTGAATCGGGAACCGGCGGTTCCTAAAAAACAGGAACATGGAATCAGACCTTGGCTCACTAGAACTTGGAACCGGATCAGGAACTGACGATCTGATTTTTTCGATTTCTGGTTCTACCTAAAACCACACTCACCCTACATTTCACAACATTAACTCTTACTATTCTTTCGGCCGGAACCTACTATACTTGATTCAATCCTCAAGTGGATTCCATTTCAAGTGATATCATGCTTTGGTGTAAGATTTCTATTCCATAATTTGGAAGACAAAAATATTGGGGCCTTCAGGAAAATACTTATAAGGACGACGAAGAGGGGGTGAATAACGGGAAAAAATATCAAAAAATTTATAAATCTATTATTTGATATCAATTTAGTCATAAACTTTTAAATTGGACCAATTTTTTTCTAAACCTTTTCACAAATTGGTACCAATTGAGTTTATCCATCCAAATTTGGCTGAAAATTGCTAATATGGATACCGATGGTTCTATTTGGCGTAGCTGGCACTCGTGTGGATAATTTTAATAATTTTTATAGAATTTAAAATTTCAATTTTTCTTTTTTTTTCTTTCTTTCCTTTCATTGGCCGGCGATGGTCACAACCCTCGTCAGATCTGAGTGAGGGCCACCTCATCTTCCATGAGTGAGGCTACGGAGACCCTCGCCTAGTGTCCAGCGAGGGTTGCCAAAGACCTTTGCCAGCCAAAATGAAAGGAAAACATAAAAGAAAGAAAAAAATCGTTCAATAACAAATAATAATGAAAAATTTAAAATATTATTAAAAAAGTCCATGTTAGCGTCGATTGCACCACGCAGGACAACTGACATCTACGACAACAAATTCTACCATAAATTGGTCAGATGGATTCAATTGATTGTACTGTGAAAATGTTTAACCAATGCATTAGGTTTAAGACTTTTTTGTATTTTTCCCGAGTGAACAACTAGTGACTGCGACCACAACCACGATCGATGGTTATCGGTGGTGATGGTGTTAGCTATCAACGATGGCATTGGCGGCCGGCGGTGCCGACTGCTAGTGACCAACGAGTAATGGACTCAGCCAGCGGAGTAGCTTTTGATAGCTTTGCGGTTGTATCTTCCTCCCATGTGTCCCTTACTCTTCATGACGATACCACTAGCTCCACTCACAATAGTGCGCAAAAGTTAGGGAACACGGAATTTCCGTCCATGTCATCCTTCCCCATGCAAATCCATAACGTCCTCGTTGCGAGCTGTCCTGTCGCTTCCTTGCGTCACTCTAATACCATTAATGCCGCCTTTTGGGGCTTACATGGATGGAGATGCTCACCAATAAAACAACTCCTCTACACCGGTAGCTTCCCTCGATTGATCGATCACTTGCGCTTTTCCTTGACAAGTGTGGCACTTTTTGGTCAACTGCTCCTTTTCGTAGTACCCTTCTTCGCCTACTGAGCTCTCCCTAATCTTAGCCCAATGAAGGTTCCTCTCCTTGTTTGAAAACATGGTATCTAGAGATTTGCCTATTGATCTAGGAACATTGTCCCTATTCAGTGAGGAATCGACTCTTTTCCTATGTCCCCATTGGCATCCAAAGTTATTCTCAAGAGCTGCACTTTATCCAAGCATATTCTGCTCCAATTTTGCTCTCCACCCTCATTGGACCAGGTAGACCACATGTTTCTCCAACTTGCCCACCTACTAGAAGGATCCATGCCTGATACCAAATGTCATGGGCTAGCAAATTTGGTTTTGAAGTTAGCCCGTGCGGTGCCTGGTGACTTTAGAACACTCTAGGCTGGGTTTCCTTCTATAGTTATTCATAAGAATAGTACGGCGAATAGCATCATCGTATCAGATCATACTGCATCCAGTTGCTCGAGCATCCGGTCCATTGAGTGAGACACACAGGACCTTTAAGTATAACAAATGATTTCAGTCTACCATGACCTCATCAAGAGAACAATATCAGCTCTCAATCAGTTTATACAAGAAAGACCAACCTTGCCTTGAGAACTTCTAAGGGTATATTCATTCTAACCTAGAACTCCTAGGACAAACTATCTTCGATGCTACTCCCATGAATCAATTGTATCTTTCCTCCGTGCATCCCTCACTTTTCATGATGACATCACTAGCTTCACTCAAGGGTACGAGAATACGGTTGGGGGACACAGAACTTATGGCCCTTGTCACAAGCATTTTACTCTGCCTTCTCTGTTCTTGCGGTTTATGGAGAATGAAATCAGTTTCCTGTTTTGTTACTATGGAAACAGATTTCGGTGTATGGACAAAATGGGCTCCCGGCGTTTTTTCTATTTCGAAATAAAAATGAAATGAGAAAATCGTATATCAAGCGATTTCGGTGTTTCCCTATTTGGCACCTAATAAATGTTAAAGAAGACCTGCTTGGACGATAGGTTATAGGTTCAGAATGCGTTATCGAAGGGCATGTTATGGCCGGTACTTGAAGCCTTCGAGGAACCAACAGAAACGAAATGTTGAATTCGATTGTGCTTCAATAATAAGTGAAACAATCTTTGTAATAACCTTTGCAAAGCTAGCTTAGGATGTGGATCGATTCTCTGCAATTAGAAACCCTGGAATTATGCTCAGGCAGGATAGAAAGAGAAAATCTAGGCCCCAAGACAAGAAATAGGTGCTGATTATTCGCAGACAACAATGGAAAGCCTAATAATAACAGACGTGGAGTCAAGAACCAGGAGGGAAACGGGGAACTTTCTCCCACCAGCTCAATTCTCCATAGGTTTTACCTTAGAATTGGCTAAAAGCCGTTAACGGAATTCTTGAGCTTCCCCTAGAATTTGTATAAATGGCTCGAGCGCCAAGGGGGGAAAACAATCAGACAGCTTCCTTCTTGGGAGATCCCGCAAGCGCCTGGGAGGGAGACAAGAATCATCGTAGTAGAAGGAGAAGGATGGCAATCAGTCGTACGTTGGTGCAGTTCTGCTGTTGTTGTCCTTTTCTTCTACTATCAACGCCCAGGTCTTCCACATCGGGAACTATGGTGCAAAGGGCGATGGCACATCAGACATAAGCCAGGCGAATATTTATTTATTTATTGATTAAATTGCTCTAAGTTATTTCTTCCTTAATTTCTCCTACTATTTGGTATCTGTTACGATTTTTGAAGGCCTTGCTGAGTGCAAGGAAGGACGCATGCGCATCGAATACTTCTGCTAAAGTGTTGATCCCGGGAGGGACGTTTGCACTATCGGAGGTGGTCCTAGAAGGCCCCTGCAAGGCCCCTGTGGAATTCCAGCTCCAAGGCACGTTGCGGGCCCCGGCGGACCCGTCCCGCTTCAAGACCGATGGCTGGGTCGCGTTCCAGCATATCGATGGCCTCACTGTGTCGGGCGGTGGGACCTTCGACGGCCAGGGCAAGATCGCCTGGGAGCAGAACGACTGCAACTTGAACAAAAATTGCCGTACCCTCCCCATTGTGAGCGCCTGTCGACATGAGTCGTTTCTATATTGGCTTCGAATCGCTTGTTCGTTTTTCTAACGGATACGCCGATGGGGTGTATCCAAACCTAGACAATGTGATTAAGCGAGTTTCAAACATTGAGTGGACATTGCTAAAATCTGTTGGATTTCGACAGAATTTGAGGTTCAACTTTGTCAGCAATGCCCTAATCCATGACGTAACGACGCTCGACAGCAAGCAGTTCCACGTAAATGTCTTGGGTTGCAAGAACGTGACGTTCCGACATTTCACCGTGACGGCCCCGGGCGACAGCGTCAACACAGATGGGATCCACATCGGACGGTCAGTTGGGATCAACATTATCGACACCAACATCAAGACCGGGGATGACTGCGTCTCCATTGGCGACGGGAGCCAGCAAATCTTTGTCACGGGGGTGAACTGCGGTCCGGGCCACGGCATCAGCGTTGGCAGCCTCGGGAAGTGGAAGAACGAAGAGCCTGTGGTGGGTATCTTTGTCAAGAATTGCACCATCACCGGTGGGACCAACGGCGTGAGGATCAAGACATGGCCCGCATCGCCGGTAGGCGTGGCCTCTGACATGCACTTCGAGGACATCCAGATGAACGATGTCGCCAACCCCGTGCTCATAGACCAGGGATACTGCCCATGGAACCAATGCCAAGCACAGGTAGGCACATGACCACGAGACTTAGAATAGGTGATGCACATTATATGAATGTGTTCATTCATAGAACAAAGTAATAATTAGAAACGAAATGCATATAAAACCGTCTGCTAAAAGAAACCAATTTGTCGGAAAAACAAAAGAAACCAATTTAATTTCGAGCGAACTTTAAACACTAATCGAATTGCGTAGTCGATAAAACGTGTACACATTGGCTCTAATCGGTATGCTATTCGATCTGTTCAGAATCCTTCTCTTGTTAAGATTAGCAAAGTCAGCTTCAGGAGAATCAGGGGAACCTCGGCATCCCAGGTCGCGGTGAAGATCGCCTGCAGCAAGCTTGTGCCGTGCGATAACGTCGAGATCGCAGACATTGACCTCGCGTACCATGGCCCTGAAGGTCCAGCTTTGTCGGAGTGCTCGAACGTTCGGCCTTTGATCTCCGGCAGGCAATACCCTTCGGCTTGTGCCAAGGTTGCAAGCTAAACATTTTGCTCTTTCTCGGTGAAGATTAGCCAAGGTCGAGCTTTGAATCGATTTTTGAGCGGAACTTTTTGTATTTTGTGCTCTTTTTGTATTCTTAAGTTTTGAAGGCGAGGTCCGGCATGGCTAGCCCTCGCCTAGGCAAGGCCAACTATTTAAAAGAACAAAATGAGTATCCTATTTTTGGAACTTTTTTTTTTTTTGGTATCGCCTATTTTTGGAACTTTGACCTCTATGTTATTTAAACATTTTTCTATAATATTTAATTGTCTTTCTTATTCTTTAGAATTATAATTAGTTCTATTAATATGTTGATAAAATATTCTAGTATTTACATATGAGCTAATTTATATTTCCTTTAATTTTTATTATTATATAGAAATCAAAAGTAAAAGGGAGATTTCCTTAAGAAAAATGTGATGAAAATATTAAGAACATGGAAAACTAAAGCAAATCACATTTTTGGACAATTGGCGGCAATACGTCCAAACCCTTCGCACTTGAAACACTTGACAGAGTTAGGGCAATTGGAACTTGCTGCTCCATCTTTCCTAGGCAGCACCTTTGAAGCGGTCGCCCTAGTTTTAAGAGCAGAGGCACTCTCGCCATTGGAATAGCTTTCTTTGTTCCAGTATCAAAATTAGTACCCCGAGCTTCTTTAAGTTGTTACTCCACCTTAAGTGTAAGTTGACAAATATCATTATAAGTACAAAGTACAATAAGGTTGAAGTTGGACAACATCACTAATTTTCGATTGAAGTCCACAGAGGTAGTGGGCAACAATTTGTACCTCAGAATCGGAAACATCACAAAGCATAATTAGTGATCAAATTCTGCCATATATTCTTCCACGAAAAGCTCCTTTTGTTTGAAATTGTGAAGTTGGAGGAAGGTATTTGATGATAGTTTATCGTGAGAACTTCTTCAACTCTTTCTTCATTTTCTCCCAAGTTGCGATATGGCTTATTCCTTCTCGAGCTCTTTGCTTTTTCAAGTGCTTCTACCAAATAGGCATGTGTTTTTTTGAGCTTGATGGTAACTAATTTCACTTTTCAATCATTGGATACTTCTTTGTAGTAAAAGACTCTTTCTATGATCTATAGCCAATCCATAAATTCTCTCTCTTGCATTTTCCCTTCGAATTCATAAATATCAACCTTCACATAAGAATCCTACTGAATCTTTTTGTGCAAGGTAGATGGAAGAGCACTAGCGATGTGCATCCAATCCATGGTCGTCCCAATAAAAATATTTATTATTTGATCCATATCCTAACATAAGAAGTCCAATGGGAGCGGGCTAGTTGACCTATTATTTGATTGGAGGGGTCATTGTTTGCTACGCTATTCTTCCCATTTCGTGGTTCCACTCTGTCATATTCATCATTTTATGATCTTCGATATTAATGCTGAGGGAGTCCTTCCTCACTCAAAACATTACTTTGAGTACCAGTGAAAGGGTTGACATCCTCTTCATAAGAGGGAGCGGCTTCCGAATCATGATGCAAATCATCACGTTCCAGAAGTTCGAAGCATTGCAAATGCTCTTGTAATTTTTGCACTTGTCTACTTTAAACATCCACCTCCACGTCTCATTGGTCTCATTCTCGAGCTCTAGAAGACTCAATGTTTGGCCTACGCCAATTATGACCAGCCATTGAACATTTGCTCTAATACCAACTTGACGCCAGGAGAGAGTGTAGAGAAGTAGGAGGTAACGCAAGTGAGAACCTAAATAGATAATTCGCTCGCCACCCATAAGGGATAAGAGTAAAACAAGAAATCCTTCTTGCTCTTAAGCCAATGGCTCAATTAGGTTATGAATTTCAATCAAGTTTGAATTTTTTTTCCCCTTAGCATGCTTATATAGATGAGCATGGAACAACTCTCCAAGCATGAGTCACTACTGCATAAAAAAGGGACAAATCATTTAAAGACATAGGAACTAGAAAAGTAATTAAGTCCTAAGAACTAGAAAATGCATTAAAAACTTAGAGACGAACTTTTGACGCTTTAAGAACTACAACACACTTAAAACTCATTAAACTTAAGACTCAAATTCATTCATCCACATGGATAACTGAATAGACACCTTGAAAGGTCAGCAAACATTAAAGAAAATCAACAAGAACAAAGCAAACATTAAAGAAAATCAACAAGAACAACTCCTGGTTGATTGGTAGTTGATTAGTAGCTTTGGAATCAACAACAAGCTTGTAAATTGACAATAACCATGAAATCAACAACTCTCTTGTAGGATCAAGTTCATCAAAAATTTAGCGATGCTCTGGTATCACTCGATGGCCTCAAATGAGGACTCGAAGGCCTTCATCTATGGCCGGTGAGGGACGTTGAAGACCTTGACCATCCAAAATGAATGGAAAAAATAATAGAAAGAAAGAAAAATAACAATAAAATAATAAAAAAGAATAAAATTTAAAATATTGTTAATAAATGGCCAATTTAGCGCCGACCGTGCCACGTAGAACAACCAATATCCATATCAGCAATTTTATACCTAAATTGATAGGATGGAATCAATTGGTACAAATGTGAAAATGTTTAGAAATCAATTGGTCTAGAATAAATTGATAGAGGAACAAGCTATAAAAAGAGGGAGGAAGCAAAGATTTGGAGGGGATTCATTAGAGAGAATTTTACTAGACATAAGAGAGAGGAGAGAGTGGATTTTTTGAGAGGTGAAAGAGATTTCGAAACCCGGTGTTGCCACCCCAATTCTTCCATCGACCAATGCAAGCCACGAGCGACTGGCGATGTCTACTACAAGCGACCAGCGACCAACGGAGTTGTGTTTTTAATAGTTTTGGTTACAGAAATGTGAAAATGGAATTACGGGACTAGTTAAGGCTCCGTTCATTTCTTGAAATGAGATGCTTCTGAAAAAAGACAGCATTTTCCATTGTTAAGATGAAACTTGAAAATGATCTGAAAAATATTTTTCGCTATTCAGAATGAAAAATAGCATTTAATTTTCCTTCATGCACTCCTTTTAATAAATTATATCATATTTTTATTTTTACTATATTTTTTTAATTCTAAATTTTTTTAATCTTTTTTCCCCCTCTTCTACTGATTGTTAACTATTAGCCGTAGGTAAGCTCAAGTCTCACCATAGGTCGACGAGGCAGGTGAAGCCTCCCCTCTCCAAATCTAGTGAGGTCGAGCTTGCTCCCCTGTGGTAGGTCACTGGTCGTGGTTGTGGCCGGCGACTAGTTGAAGAAGAAGAGAAAGAAAAAAAAAAATAAAAAAATAAAAAGAAAAGGAAAAGAGAAAAAAATTAATATTGAAAAAACAATTTTTTTAAATTTTAAAAAATTAAAAAATTAAAAAACGAAAATGTGAAAGAGAGGAGAAAGGAAAGATAATAGAAAATGTTTTCTTCTTCTAAGAAATAGGAAATCATTTTTCCATTTTTGAGTAGGGGTGAGCATTATTCAGGTGAGTAAGTTTTAGACCTGGAACTTGAAATCTACCAAATTATAACTGGTTTTCAATTTTTAAAACATGGAACTTACCCTTTTTGTCTCGGAACCAGTTTTGAAACCTACTTTGATTTTTCAGTCTGGTTCCAATGTCTACCTGAGAACTTGGTTTTCTTTTTCTAGTTTCATTTTTTCTAACAAAATAATATGAGTAGCAATGAAATAATTCAAAGTAAAAAATTGAATAATATAACTCATTATCCACTAAAAAAAATCCATAATATGAGTAATCGAAATTACAATCCTTTCAAAAGTGTGTTTGTTCCATGAGAGGAAAATGTTTTCCTTGACTCGTTTATTTCTGTGAACCGAATGCCAAAAAATCTAGAAAACATTTTTTTGAAAATTATTTTTTGCGAAATGAATGGAGCCTCTAGTTAATTAAATAAATAGACACTAATGTGATGAAAAGTTTTTCCAATTATAATTATAGCCGACACACGATTTAGAATATGTCAATTAAATGAGGTTCTTAGTTAACTTGTTTAGAACATGTTTGCATTTTCCGATGTTGTCAATTTTTGAACAACTTTGTGCCCGGACGATATATAGTCATTCGGTTTCTGAGAAAGGACTTTATGATTCATAAACGTCCCTTGCTCTCCTTCCAAATAATGGATGCTCATGCAAGCATTTTCCTTTTCTTGGAAAACTACTCTGTTTTTTTTTGTTCTTGCAGTTCATGGAGAATAAAATCAGTTTTCCTGTCTTTTACTTGGGAACAGATTTCGGTTTACAGACAAAATGGACTTCCGTTATTATTTCCATTTCAAAATAAGAATGAAAATGAGAGAATCATTTATCAAGCGATTTCGGTATTTTTCTATTGAAAAGAAATTGCATGACGGTCACACTTTGCATGATAGTATGACCGTGTTATGCTTACCACAAAAAAATTTCACAATTTTTTTTTTGATGTTATGTGCCAGCCACAAAATGATGGTGGACGGTCAGACAAGCAAGACTCTTCCCTATTTGGTCACCTGATAAATGCGTCAAAGAATCATCGTTGGAAACGAGTTATCGAAGGGTGTACTCGAAGGCTTCGAAGAACCAAGCGAAACAAAATGATGAATTGGATTCTGCTTAGATAGTAAGTGAAGCAATCTTAGTAGTGTACTTTGGAAAGCTAGGTTAGGGTATGAATCGATTCTCTGCAATTAGAAAGAGCAAAGCTAGGCCTCCAAGAAACAATTCTTGAAGATTAGCAGACAACCATGGAAAACCTAATAATAGCAGATGGGGAGTTAACTCGTTAAGAACCAGGAGGGAAAACGCGGGACTTTCTTCCACCAGCTCAATTCTTGATAGCTAGAAGTTGTTAACGACGTTCTTGATCTTCCCCCAGATTTTTGTATAAATGGCTCGAAGGCCGAGGGAAAGAAGAACCAAACAGCTTTACCTTTCTTCTTGGAAGATCCAGGAAGCGCCAAGGAGGAGACAAGTGACTCTACCATAGGCTTTACTAAGAAAAAATGAAACTTAACAAGAATTTCTGACCCTTTGATTTGAAAGCTAATTGCCCTTCAAGAAGTGATGCATATCAGAGGATGAATTTTGGCTAGAGCAAGGATCGCGGAGGGTAGAATCCACGGTCCATCGCTGAATATCAAACCAGATGCCACTACGGGTACCATAAGCACTGCGTTGTTGCTTTTTAGCTTGTGCCACATGAAAACAATTAGACACCCCATGCACATGTCGATTGCAAAGTTGCCCTGAAGAGGAAAGGCGTGGCCATGGCCATGAGGCACCTTTATCTTAAACTCACTAACCTGAAGATCGAACACTTAAAGAGTCTCCTATACTGATTTATCTCACCTTTATCTTAAACTCACTCACCTAAGACTGAATACTTAAGAGTCTCCTATACTGATTTAAAGATCTCAACTTTATCTTAAACTCACTCACCGAAGGTCGATACTCGACTCCCACTACATATACGGTGCAACTTCCCCACTGATTTGCAAACTTGCACTTCATGACTTTTACAAGAGTGAGGAGCTGCTGCAGTAGGATCATAGCATTCGTGACCAGTAGCCAAGTTCCTTCAGTAAAAACTAGGACTGGCGTTGGACCTCCTTATTCAGCTTACACTCCTAAAAGAAGAGAGATGTAAGCAAGGAAGGTAGAGGCAGACGCAAAGGTAGGTAGAGGGGAAGGCGAGGTAGAACTGCAGGAGAGATATTGGCCGGCATTTTCGAAAAATCCAAAAAATTAGAAGCATGATGAAAGGCGGAGGTAGGAGAGGTTGCTAGAGAGGCGAAGGCAGAGGGAATTGATGAGAAAGATGAAGTTCTCACTGAAGAGAGAGAAATGAGAAAAATAAACTGCTCTAGAGGACTTCTCGCTGGAGAGAGGGAAATGAGAAGAATAAACCGAGAAAAAAAAACGAAATGGGACTAAATGAACTGCTCTAGAGGACTTCTTACTAAACAAGCTTTTCCCTTAACAGAAATGAGCAAAAAATTGGTCTAAGGAGGAGGAGGGAAAGAGAGCGGCTAAAAGAAAGAGCAATAAGGTCAGGTCCTGAGACCATGGTAAATAGTCGTTGTCTTGTTGGTCTTGGATAAGGCATGAAAGTAGTCCAATTTACAGGTGAATGCTTGGAGTTTTTTGGCTACTGGCAATGATGTAGAAAAGAAATGCAGGATAGTATTCTAAGGGAAAACGCTCAGATAATGCTCCTGATGGGATTGCTCCCTTAAGCTCCAGCTTCTTCAATCCACCTCTCTCTTTTGGCACCAAATTTTGAGGAATTCTTGAGAAGCACCACACTTCTCTAGATTTTTCCTCAATTGCCTAGAACCTTCATGACTTGTTTAGATAGTCTGAAACTTTGTCTCTCTTTGATATTCTAGAATTTTCTACACTTTCTTATACTAGCTTTTCTAGAATTTTTTATACTTAAAAGTGTGTAGAAAGTTGGCTAGGCTATAAAATAGGAGCTAGTGCTCCATATTTTGCGTGGTGTGTGAGAAATCCAACACAGTGATATGTGTTAGTAGTGGTGGCCACGGTTCGGAACCGCCGGTTCCGGTTTA
>JAGVVM010005007.1:0-12065 GCA_019149425.1 Psidium friedrichsthalianum
TTTCTGCATAATGAAATTCCATAGAAATTAAGATCGACATTTCTCGGAGACGGGATTTGAAGCCGTGACCTCAAGGTTACGGGTTCCACTTTGACTCACTTGCATAGGTTGCTTTCAAATGCACTTTTGTCTTTCCCGATTTGGGAAAAGAACGAAAGAGGAGGAGGGTCACTGTCGTTTTTTTCTCTGAGTGCATATGTGGATTTTGAAGACGGAGTATGATAAATCAGGGACATCGATTGTTTAGAGAAAATGCTTCTAGTTGTTGAGTAGGAATCGGCAAACGCCTAAGAGATTCTTTTATCACGGAGAGGTTTTCATCTGCAGAAAATCTTTTTTTTTCTTTAGTTTCCAACTTTTCAGTGTTCTTCCCCGTGATTCAAGACTATTTCAAGGTAAATAAGAAACGTAGATGCCACGCCATGATTCTCATTTCTGAGAAATTACACTCACTGATCAGTGTATAAGAAATGTAGAAACCTGCTTAACCCGTTCAGACACGAATCGGCATTTTTGTTTTCAAATTAACATGTTCAAACATGTTTGTGAAAAGAGGTGAATGTATCCTATTATTTCACCTTCCTTTGGTTAGCTTTCTTCAACCTTCTTTGTTATTTGTTTGCACGAATATTGCACGGATACTGCACGTAATTCAATAGGTTTCTGTTTAGTGTAAATGGGTCGGTGTCATAAACGCAATGACAAGAGGAAATCGTGTCTTGAGCTATCGACCCACTCAAGACAGTTTAGACATGAATCAACACGTTTAAACTCGTTTATGACGAGGCAATATCATATCATACGCGTGTTGGCTCGCTTAACATGTTCCGACACGAATTGGCACGCACAAGTTAACATGTTGAAACGTGTTAGCATGAGTTGTTGTGTGCAAACGTATTTTACGCGTTTCAGGATAGTCTTTATTGTATATAGTTATGTACATGAGACCTTTGTTTCATTGTCTTAGGAGTGGTGGTCATTTCCTCTCAAATATGTAGTTAAGGCGTGGTAATACTTGCAAAGATTAGTAGCGCCAATTACACTTCTCGTTAACAATTGAGAGAGGAGCTTCTAACTGAGACTCTGAATCAGAAATATGATAAGCCAAAAGCATTATATTTATTTTCGCTTATCATGAAAGGAATTTTAATTGAAATAACCACTTTCTTTTCACCAAAACTGCACTGGATAAAGTGAATATGAGATACAAGCTTGGGAATCCAAAGCTTTACTTGCTAGTAATCCAACAAGCGAATTGTCCCCCTAGTTCGACAACCACCTCGACCTCGACCTCGACCTCGACCTCTTGCTGGAGGGATTATTTGGCTTGTCCCTCAAGATTGACGACCTGACCTCTTGCCCGAGGGATTGTTTGGCTTGTACCTAGAGGTCGCTTGTACCTCGAGGTGGACGACCTCGACGTCGACCTCGACCCCATGCTCGAGGGAAATGGCATGACCTTATTAAGAAATTACAGGTTAAATCTTCATCTCAGATTGAGAGCATCTCCTGGCATTTCCTTTTGTTGCACCCCAATTTGTATTTATTTCATGGCATTGAAGCTCTTAAGGATAATTCCTCTAGTGACTTCCAAAACGAGTGCGGTCGTTTTTCTGGGGGATCTTGACCTTTTTCCGATCAAGATCATGGTTGGCAAGTGTCTGATTGCGATAGCGACGTCTTCCACGTCAGCTAATGCCGGTGGATTATTTAACTGAAGGAGAACATTGAGTTGATTTATATATATATATATATATATATATATATAAAGTTAATACCGCAAAAAACTCTAAACTCGTGCACCTATAATAAATTTATTTCAAATTATTTTTTTAACAACGAAAAACTTCAAACTGGTACACTCGTCACAAATTTATCTCAAATTATTTTTTTTACCAAAAAACCCAAATTGTATATTTGTGATAAATTTAACTTAAACTAATTTTTTTATATTATACGTATGACAAATTTACCCTTTGTTAAATTGAGTTAATACCATGAAAAATCAAAAATTGATACACCTATAACAAATAAAGAGTAAAAATCCTAAACTGATATCCCTTTGTGAATTGCACGTACCATTCAACTCAGTAATTTGACATTAAATTTAATAAAAAATTAATAAAGATAAATTTATCACAAATGTACCAGTACGGGTTAAATTTGTCACAAGTATACGAGTTTGTGACTTTTTTTGGTAAAGGTAAGTTTATCATAGATTTACCAATTTGGGGTGCTTGGTAATATTAATCCTTATAAAAATTGAAGGATCAGATTGAAGAAAAGAAGTTTTGGATCAATATTAAAAAAAAGTATGGGTGGAAGATTTTGATCCCATACTTACTCGTATACTTGTTTAATTTATACAAGGACAAACGTCACCAAAAATGCCAAACTACACCCAATGTGAAACATTACCCTAATTTTTTTTTCGCAATGTCAAATATTTCAAATTTATACTTATGTAGCACGTTTATCTTCCGCCTATATTTCATCAATGATCTTTGTTTCAAATTTGCTCATGCCAAAAAACAAATATGTAGACATGGAAAAACGTTGTTTCAACTGAAAAATTATCAAATAGAATTTTGATAAAAGGTAAATATGTCACGTGGATAGAAAAATTTTAAGATAAATATATCACGGTAAAAGTTTAGGTAAAGATATTTAAATACTTTGAAATTTTTTTAGCCTTATTTAATGGGCCTTTACAAAATTAGCCCACTACAAGGGCCGAATTGGAATTTCGCCCTGAAAGTGCTCTGGATAGAGTCTCGTTCCTTCTCCATCGCTGCTCCTCCCACCGCGAAACGGGTAAAGCGAAGAAGATAAACCCGCTTCTGCAACACACTCTCTCTCTCTCTCTCTCTCTCTGCGCGAAGATGAGCATGCCCTCGACGCTCTCCATGGGCCATTGCCATCCTCACTCCTCTCTCTCTCTCCCCAGACTCTCTTCTTCCTTCCTCCTCCAGACCATCCCCAGATTCTCCCTCCGGATCCCCGTGTCCCCCGCAGCAACCCGCCCATCGTGGCCTCGCCGTCGCCATGAGCATGGAGGCCGGAATCGGCGTCATGGGCACGAAGCTGGGCATGATGAGCTACTTCGAGCCCGACGGCACGGTGGTCCCCGTCACCGTGGTCGGCTTCCGGGAGGGCAACATCGTGACCCAGGTGAAGACTCAGGCCACCGACGGGTACGACGCCGTCCAGGTCGGTTACCGGCGGGTCAGGGACCGGAAGCTCACGAAGCCCGAGATGGGCCACCTCCAGAAGGCGGGGGCGATCCCGATGAGGCACCTGCAGGAGTTCCGGCTCCAGTCCGTGGACGGGTTCGAGCCCAACCAGCGGCTCGTGATGGACGAGATCTTCAAGGAGGGTGACCTCGTGGACGTCTCTGGGACCACCATTGGCAAGGGGTTTCAAGGTTTTTTCCCCTCTCTCCTCAAGATTTTTGAAGTGCTGTCCTTTTAGATATGCGAATGCAGCTCCTTGAAAGGTTGTCAGTGCGAGTGGGATGACTGAAGCTGTTAGTTTTTCATGAGTGTTTCTTCTCTGGGTGTTTTTTCTTCGGTTTGTAATGAGTGCTTATCTTGTTCAAGAATCAGCAATGCAGCTGATTTTTTCAATAAGGTCGCATGAACTTGAAATTACTTTATGACATGTCAATCTGAAGAGGAATTCAGATGCAATTCGCTTGCAAATATTACAATGGACAATGTGCTGTTGTTCGTTGAGCTCTTGAGTATGTTCCTGCCGGCTTAAGCACCGGAGTCATCCTCTTTCTGAAAAGTTACAGAAAAAGTTGCCACAATTGCAATCTCAGCTAAATTAATTTCATAGTATCCGTGGATGCAATCTCCCACCCAACTTACCCAACATGTCAAACAATGTTTCTTGTTCATTAACCTCTTGATAATGTGCCTGGTCAGTTAAACACTGATGGAGTCACCATCTTCACCTTAAAGTGTTAGCTTGGTGGGGAATTGAGGCAGACATTTCATTCATCTATTTGATTTTGAAAGTGCGAATAGCTATACTGAACTGATAGACAGGAGGATGCCCGGGGCTTGTTTGATGCTTCTGAGGAACAAGGCAGGGTGCCTTTTCGGTTGTTGCAAGTTTTAATCACCTTGAATGCGAGCCTTCGATCTGATTGCGAAGGGAAGAGATGTTCAAGCATATGTCCAGTCCAGTTCTCCAAAGTTTTTGGCTTAAGTTTCGCAGGTTTTGCTTCTGTTAGTGACCCAAGGGAGGGGCTTTTGACCATCTGCCCTGTGGTTGTCTGACTTGAGTGTCAATAATCATCTGGTGAGGTTTCGAAACAGTTCTTGGTTGTTACTGTTTTGTCTGCTCGTCTTTGTCCAGTTATTATGGATTGGACAATCTTCCTATAGCATCAGTAGTTGTTCTTGCATTACTGTAGAAGATGTCAGTTTGGAAGACCACATAATGCTGAATCTTTTGAAAGATTGCCATTTAATCTGGATTTCGGGGAGTTGCTAATCTTTTCTTGCAGCAGTGGACTCAATAATTAGGTAGGAAGTGGGGTGTGGGAGGTGGTAAGATAAGTTTATGGGAGGCTACATGAAAACTGATATGCATAAGATTTCCTTGAAAAAAATTACAAGGTAAACTTAGTACACATATAGTTATTAAGGGGGCGGGGGCAGCCATTACCTGGCCCCTTTAGATTCATCATTATTTTCTTGAACTGAGCTTTGACAAATATATATATATATATATATATATATATATATGTATATTATGGTCAAGACAAAGATACTATTTGGGAGTATACTGTTTATGTGGTGTTTTAGTTCCCTTAAATCTGTTGGTTGTTTTGTGAATGATGACTTCTTTTAATCTACCTAATTTCCATGAAGCCTTTTCTGGTGGCTATTCCTGATGACATTGCATTGGATGTATCTATTCTTAGAGCCAGAAAGGTTAAGATAACAGCACTATGCCTTTTCTGCTGCCAAATGGGACAACATGGAAGTTTGTTATGGTTTTTCCCAACAAATCCAAACTATTTAGGAGAAGTCGTGACTGATTCTAGAAAAAGGAATGACTACTGTTTTCACATTGATTTGGCATCGGTCTTTTGTCTTGAGGAGGAGGTCAAGAAGGAATTTTAACTTAATAGATACTATCATGTGGGATAAATATGATTTGATTTTGACAAGTAATTTCTTAGGTTTATTATGCTCAGTGATGTGATAGTATCCTTGAAAGATCATATGCTTACATTTTTTGTCGGATGGACCCCAGATTCAAATTGCTATGTCTTGACCTATAGATTACAATGACGCATTATTAACTCATAATTCTTTTATTGAAATGTTTGCTTTCTTATTTAGTTTCATGGATGAGAGTAAAATCTCTGTGTCTCTATCTCTCCATGAGGGTGAATAGAAGCATGCACTGCACACTTCAGTCTGGTTTGCATTCTATTCAAAGCATTTTTCTTCCTCACCTCATCACTATACCCAACAAATACACATGCCTCTGCCTTCAGGGATAACTTTCTCCTCATCCTAGCCTGACAGGCACTCTAGTCCTCGTTGAATCTGACGCCTTCGATCTAATGGAATTAGTGGACGACTCTGAATGTAGAGTAAGAAACTACGGGTTTGTTTGATTGACACCTTGCTGGTTGACAGAAGCAACCAAAATGCATGTGCTGGTTGAGCCAATCCAGAATGTATATGACCCAAAACCCCAGAATTCCCTCACTCACCTAACGAAATATATTTTTCTTACTCATGTTAGACTCATTCGTTCAGACGTGTCAATCTCTAGAGGACAAAATCTTGGTTGATGGTGGTCTGGTTCAAATAATTTCTGATTGAGAGGATTAGTGGCAGTGGATATGCAAGCCGTTTCAATTGCGTAAGGCCTAAGTTCATTTTGATTGGTATTTTCTGTGTAGTAGATCATCTGTTTTGTCGTTAGCTATGTGATGTACATGTGGAAAGGGATTGGATGCTCCATGTTTTTCACGATGTGGATCTAGTCTTTTACACAAAAGCACATGGGCTGTTTGCTGAAGTGTGGAAACTTGGGGCTTGTTTGTATCATCACAAGTTTGTTGAGGTGCAGTGGAAGTAGTTAACAGCGGTTGATGTGTGTACTTCACGGGTCCATTTGATGATTGTACGCCTCACAAGCAGATTAAGCAATTTAAGCGGCCCTCTTAGGCATAGGTGTTCTTGTTCAGCTATGAAAAGGAAAGTATATCCTTATTCTGCAATGACACATCAGATTCATGATGTATAGAATACCTTGAGCTATGGTGCGAGCTTTTCACATCAGTGAACTTTTACCCTTTGCATGTGGGGAGAGCACATAAATAAGGGGATATACTTCTGAAATATTTCCTCCATATAAGGTTTTCTCAATCGTTCAAAATGGTATCATCTTTCTTGACTTTTTTCTAGGCTTCAGATCATGATAACTTTTATGCGTGATGTCTTTAGCTGTAGAATTAGTAGGTTGCCTTTCTTTGGTTCTTAATTTCTTTATTCTTGCTAATATTGACTATCAAGGGCATGGTTCTTTTTCCTTGTTCTTGGGGTAAAATTCTTGATATGGGCTCCTTTTTATTCAGCTCAAGGAAACATGGAACTGCTTCATCTTTGCTCTTGTTTTATTAAATATCTCAGACAGGCTGATCTTGACTATTTATGTTTTCCTGACAGGTGGGATCAAGCGGCATAACTTCAAAAGAGGTCTAATGACACACGGATCCAAGAGCCACAGGCAGTTGGGTTCGATTGGTGCGGGAACAACGCCTGGTCGTGTATATCCTGGGAAGAAGATGCCTGGTAGGATGGGGGGATCAAAGAGAAAGATTAGGAAGCTTAAGATAGTAAAAATCGATAAAGATCTAAATGTGGTCATGATCAAAGGTGCGCTTCCTGGAAAGCCAGGAAATCTTTTGCGCATAGCACCCGCGAAGATTGTGGGAAGAACATTCCTTAAAGTTAGAATTTGTTGCATTGCTTTCTATGTTGGTGTAGATTTTTTCTGCATCAGGTGATCATCAATTGCCGGCCAATGCTTTTGGTTGACGGGATGCCACTGGATCCATTGGCATTCATACCCCAATGAAAGGGGGGTGTTGAGCGAGACATAGTTTGCATCATAATGGTGAAGAAAAAGAGACGAAAATGTAATTAATTAGCATCTAGAGAAGTTAATCTGTCATAAATATATCTGATTTCAGTTGGCGGTGGCCACAAAATTCTTGAGAATCCTTCAGTTCTTGAAATTGGCGGCACCCTTGTATTTGTGCTTGTAAATGATCATCCTTTTGAAATTCTTCCGTAGTAGCTAACTCTGAATCAGGCCCTGACAAATGAAATTTGTGAAACCATTAGAGTCTATGTCGATAGTGTCTCTTTGTAGTCTACCTTGGCAAGCAATCCATGATAATAAAAATCTTCTGAGGAAGTAGATGAGATTGGGAATTCAAGCTTAGCAATCATGTCCAGATTGTGATATTAGAATCTTATACAGCCGAACGACTAGTCCATCCTCTGACTAACATGGTAAGTTGATTCTGATGTTAGTATCTTATGCAGTCTTGAGTTGGTTTGTCGTCTATGGCGAATTTAATCTGGAGACTCGTTCTGCTCTGTGAATTTCAAGTTTAGACATGATGAATCATCCTTTTCTTCATAGTAAATTTTGTGAATTCAGTTCCTCGTTCACAGGGCAAAGGTCCTTGCGAGCATCGTAAAGATGTCTCCTTCCTAATGCACCCAGCTAGAAATTGACCAACATGAAAAGAAAGCAATGCTACAAATGTTTCATTCTCCATGTCGGATAGCCTCTACTTGGAATTCGCAAACGGCTTGTTCTCTCACCTCTTTGGCTGTAATTGAGTAAGAAATCAATCTATAATTTGTAGGGATTGGAATTTAATGCAGAAAAAGCAATTGGATTAGATTCGTTCTCTGTTTATGTTCGAAGAATTGATAACATCTTAACATGATATTTCATTCTCCAGAGAGAGCCATGGAACACAGAATACGCAAGAAGAGTAGGCTGAAGTTTTATGACTGTGGCTCCTATTCACCCAATGAAAGAGATTCATAGGAAACTGAGAGCATGCATATAAAGAATCACATTTATTACATGGGATTCCCCTTTAAAAGATTACAGAGATGTCTTTCATTAGATACATAACGTACTAAATGTCAGTTAAAAGTATAGGTCGTGCGATAGCCAGTATATATAAAGACAATCGATCTCTCAAGAAGAGGAAAACATAATTGTTGCCTGAATGTGATCCAAAGTGAACATTTGCAAATGCTTCACAATGTGAAATCGAAAGTGCTAGAATCGATCACAAGACCATGAAAGATAGACTGTGTTGACTAAGTGGTCACGGAATAAAAACCTCCAAAGAATAAGACTTGCCCTCCTTTTTGTTAGAACAATGATTTCTAATGCGTGAACGAACCGCAAGAAAAATGGAACAGCTTTTGCTACATTGGTGAACTGGCCACATACTTCCAAAGGAAAGAACATAACCAAATTGCTTGGAAGTCATCTCCATTTGCATCCAACCCTCCTCCTTGGTCACATCTTTCCGCACATCCACACTATTGTCTTCCCCTACGACGGCATATAAAAATACTTACAACACCCTAGCGAGAGAGAGATGACACAGGAGGAGGGCCATCCCCATTGGTGCCATCACCGGTGACCCTCGCCGGCCATGGATCCATGGTCCTAACAAGTGCAACAATCAAGGGCCGTTGCAATCGCGTCGGCGACTGGCGAGGGCTATCACAATCGTGCCGCGGCGGGCAAGGGCACAAAGGCCCTCACCAAATTTGTGTGAAGGCCTCGCGACAGTTGTTGTCACCTTGTCGCCGCGAGCGAGGGCCTTCATGGCCATGGCCAACGGGCTCGTGAGGGCCCTTGCCTGCCGACTGAGGGCGAGGCAGCCCTTGCCCTTTGGCGTTGGATTCATGGCGACCCTCGCTAGCCAATGCCAAAACTAGAAAAAAGAAAAAAAAAGAACAAGAAAAGAAAATAAAAATCCACGTGTGATGAATAAATCAATAAAAAATTCACTTTAGACGATTTGCCAGAAGTGGTACTCAGGTGATCTAGTTTGCTTTGATTTGGTATTCAAGTGGTTAAAAAAAGTTATGACATTCAAATAAGTGCCATACGAAAGTTATGGCACTTGTACTGTACTTACCCTGGTGAAACTATGTATATAACAAGATCAATTTCACTCATGTCAGAGTGAAAAAAGACTGCACTTGGATTTGAGAAGAGTTAAATTGAAAGCAAGCGCTTCGGTGAGAAACTCTTTTCCATTATCGACCTTCAATTATGACTGGCTTTCAAGTGAATTGTTATATTTCTGTGACATTGCTCGTCTTTAGCTTCCGTGGAACAGTCAAGAGAATGAGGACAACCGAATTTGGTAGCCTAGTGAAAATGAAGTCACACTATTTTTTGTGAGGTCGTGAGTTCGAATTATATCACGAGTGATTCTTTGACGTATGCTTTGTGCACTTGCTATATTATGAGGTCGTAGCCATTGCTGGCTAGCCTCGTCTGAGATCGCCTTACCTCAGGCGGTGTTGCCTGGATTGTTGACCTTCATCTAGCTCCTTTGTGCAAATCTTTATTGACACTTAAATTTTAATTTTGTTTTTTCATTTGTATTGCACAAAAATGAGAATTAATTCTCACAAAATAATTTCTCATGCATAGCATATTTATTTGTATGCATTGCATTTACATCAATTTGGACAGACAGAGAAATTGAGCTTAAATTGAAGAGCGACAGACCCAAGCCTACTTGAAAAATTCGGCTAATGCTAGCAATGGGTGTGCCAAGAAATATGAGAGTTTTTTGGACTTATTTTCAGATTTATTTCAGCCCATTTTTGCTCAATTTAATGTTAAGGCTTTTAATTAATTAAAGTCAGATTCGAGTCCTAAAATATGTGATAAGCCCATGGAACAGAAATTCGGTTGGCCCAGTGAAGTCCCTCGAGGGTTGGAAATATTGAGGTGCTTTAATAGTTAGGACTCTTAGAAAATTAGAATTTTTATCTAACAGTCTAATCTAATTCAATAATCCAGGTCCAATCCTATGGTTCTGTGACCTAAAAAAAACGAGGTTCCTTAAGCTAATGGATTATTAGGTTAATCAAATAGCTAACCTAATACGGACTCTCCCAAGCCTTACCAAATCGCAACTTTAGTTTTGAATTTAATGTTAGATAATTTGGAGTCGCCACTAATCATTCTTGATAGGTTGATTAGAAATCTAAGTAAGACATTGGGAGAAATACCTTACTTCTACGAACGAGAGATTAAGGGATTCGGAGACTTAATTACACTAGTTAATTAAAACTAATACCCTTTTAATGCCTTGAATATCATGAAATGTCTAAGTCAGCAACCCAAACTTGGTTTACTTTTACACTCAAGTGAGGTGTTGCTTTGTGTTTTCACTTTTTTAGTTGGAATGCATGAAAGATATGAATGCAATGATATAATCAATAGAAAAATTTGCACCGCAAGACTTGTGGAATTGAAGCGACCTTGCCCTATATGCAAAGTTAACTAACTAATTAAAACATGCAAAAAATGACGTGATATCAAAACAGGACATAATGCAAGATAATACAATAAGCAACGTGCAAACACTCATGCATCCCATTAGATAAACATGCAAAAGACATGACAAAAAAAAAATGCAACATGGACGTGTAACATACGAAACACGTGAAAATATGTATGATGTAAGCAAAAATAATGATTTTTAAAACATGGAAAGCAATGTATAAGTGATACGCGAAGACTATGAGTATGACATAATATATGATATATGAACATGGCATGTAAAAACATGTAAATATCTAACATACGATTATGACATGGATATGCAAACATGGGTATGCAAAAGTCAACATGCAAACATGGATATGCATAAGATATGCGAACATACCAAGATGACATGTGATATGCAAATAATGCAAAAATGATGTGATATGCGGGCATGCAAAGATGACGTGAGATATGTGGGCATGTGAAGATGACATATGATATGCAAAAATGCAACTGACGCGAGATATGTGGGCATGCAAGATGACATGTTACATGCAAACATAACATATGCAATGTAAAATGCATGAGATAATCAGCAGAATTTTTTTGGGTATTTATCCCAGAATTTTCGAACTTTTAGGATATGCATGAATAATTCCTTACCTCGATTTTCACTCCAAGTTTTCAATGAGATAAGCTTTCTAAGAAGCTTATCTTTCTTAAAATCTCAATTAGATAGGATTCTAAGAACCATATCTTACTAAAGTTTTCGAGATATTAGTATGGAATTCAAAAAGATATGGTAATGATCCAAGGCAAACATGATAATCCAAAGCAAGTCAATGAATATCCAAGCAAAACATGATAATCACGATGCAAATCCACGGATATTTCTCTTGAATTTTTTCGAAAAATTCTACTTCCTTAAATCCAAAAATTGATTGAAAAGATGACGAATCCGATCTAAATGGTTATAGATTGGATTGGCTAAGTTTTCCTTTTTTATTGATCCGAAAAAATAATATCCGAATGGCTACGAATAGAACATGTTCGGGTTTGGGTTTAGGATTTTAATTCACAAAAATTATGCCAAGTTTGGCCATGAAAGTTAAGCGCCCAAAAAAAAATCAGATTTTTTTGTACATCCCCTCTCAATTATGAGACTCATTGGATGCTACTTTGAAATGTTTATTAAGTAAATTTCATGGGAAGTTATACGAATAATTAATTGATGTATGAAGTCTATTGATTGTTTATATGCATGTTGGTATATTGGTTTTCCTTTGATTGAGAGGGGATGTAGGATGAGAAAGGCATGCCAGTTTTTTAAATATAGTTTGTTGTTGACAAGTTCTTGGATGTACACTTACAGGTTACTTTTTAAATGTACCGCACTATTTAATTCCCTGGGGCTGTGTTATCAGTTTACACGATGCTCTCATCAAGTGTAGCGATTATTCACATTGCGTGAAAGT
>JAGVVM010005008.1:0-10569 GCA_019149425.1 Psidium friedrichsthalianum
CTATAGTCACACGATCATCAAACAATGTCATACCAGACGTAGCGGGCAAGAAAAATAAATTCACCTGGTGCTCCAAGTCAATCTTCGAAGGGTCCCTCGTATGGACTTTTAATAGACAAGATGGGTGGAATTTTTCTAAAGCAAGTTTAAGAGAAACGCGTAACCAGAGGTATCGGTGATTGAATGACGAATAGAAGTTGAATCCCGGCTCTGTTTATTATTTATATGTGCCTTCGATGGCCCCAAGAGGTGTCGGGGGACCTCTATTTTAGACTACGGTCGGACCGGACAACCATGTGCGCTTAGGCTACAGGAGATTTTGGAAAAAAAACAACGGGGCTGCCGACAGTCAGAAAAAGGTGAATTCATGTGGCTAAGTAATCTCCTCCATGGATTAGGAATGAAAGGGCGGCTAGAATGTCGTTTCTCGGTCCCTTTGTGTTACGGGGGGAGGGCGAGCAGTGATTTGGTTTATTGCGTTCGGCGTTATTTTACTTTCTTTTTTTTTTTCCTAATTTTATTGTTTGTGACTACGTCGTGCACATGGCCGCCATTAGAGCCTACGCCACATGGGCTACCATCTGGCCCCCTTTCTCCCCTCAGGGCTGCCTGGTTCCCCTATTCCCATTTTCCTCCTTTTCCCAATCCACTTTTCCCCCTCATTGGCGTTTTTTCCACACTTGGGTTAATTTTTTCCTCCTTTGTCACCACAGTCCCCGTTATCGTTTTCTGTTTCCGCTGCCGCCCAATTAGTGCCCCAACACCTCGTTTTGGGCCGCGATCCTCATCACAGGATCTAGACAATTTTGTGCTTCATGCCTCTCAAGTTCATGATTCAGATCAATCATTTGACATGTCAAACGTCTCTGTTAAAACGAATAGAAAATCATATCCTACTTTTGACTTTTCAAGGACTTTTCTTATCTTTTCTCTTTGGATAACAAACCTTATCCAATGATTATTGCAAATATGATGTAACCATTACATCATCCATGACATCATGTCATACATGTGTCATCAATTTCGTCCTTTAGTGAGCTTGGAAAGAGAAAACGAATCCAATTCGTTTTAACCCCTTTGGACTATCCAAATAGTTCTATCACATTCTCGCGATCCCGTCTTTGTTATGGATATCGCCAATGTCGGTTAAGGCGATGTGACATCCTTAGTTCACCTGACTGGCATGAGATTCCTCAAGGAATTAATCGTCCCAAATCAATCCTTAGATCCCACAAATCGTGAGTGACGTCTAGCAACATATCACGGTTACCCAGTCAGAATGAAGTAAGAGGGCAAAGTGAACCTGTTGGCCTTAGTTCGGTGTGATTTAGTCCTTTTGTCTACTATGTCCCGATGAATGAGGGCCATAGATATCTGAGTCAAACTACAAATTCGATCATATGCATAAATCTATCTGATGTGCATTCGGCAAACTCCTCTCAACTTCTACCTTGGCTAAGGACTTTCTATGCACCGTCATACATAGATGGCATAGGACATCAACCTCATCTAACGATGAGATAAATCCCAACTGTTGCCTACGCCTGTGACTTCGTATGTGGAGGACTGTGACCATCATGCACAGAGGCGAGATTAATGATCGATTAATATCGTACCTATAAACCACAGCCATCCAATATACAAGCCATCATCACGGCTCAGTCTGAGGACCATTAACACACAAAGTGAAGAGCGATTGAGACATTGACCAAGCATGAAGCCTCCATGTTACTCAATCGCTCTTTCGTCATGTTCAGTGGATTCGATCGAACTCATTTCGATATGAACACCTGTGTTCCAAGTTAGACGTCTAACATCCGATGACTTGTAACTCGTCATCCCTATTAGGTATTTAATGCTCAATAGCGAGACGACAAACACATGGTCTCAACCGGCTCGTGGTGCCCAATCCACGATCCTTCGACCAAGAACCAATTTGAAGATCAGAGACCAACTGATGACTCGTCACACATATTCTAATGCCTCAAAAATGGGTATCAGTTCCAAATGATGTAATGGATTTTATTCATCTAAAGTAATGGACACGATGATAAACAAGCGTCTTACCATTTAATGTTATATCGATAATAAAATATTTATGTCATACATGTGACCCGCACATGGTTGCTTTATGGCATACTCCTAACACTAGTAAGCAAATCTGGAGAGAGGAGATTATTTCAAGGTGCTCAGGCTTCGATTTCAAGGCCTCACAGGGATGTCCTCCCCACTTCCATTGGAGGGTGTCGACTGTGTCATCCACCAATCAATAAAAAGTCTTGAAGATGAATATATATATATATATAATAAGAGAGAGAGAGAGAGAGAGAGAGAGAGAGAGAGAGAGAGATCACTCTCTCCCCTTAGGGATGTAGCTTCAAGAAAGAGGGCTGGGCGAACACGATTTGACAGTGCTATTCTTATAGTAAGTCTATTGCCTTGGATAGTGAATTATCTATATCTCAATGGTGAACTTTAGTAATCACAATCTTCCTTCATCAAAATACATTACATATACATTTCCCTACTGTTGGAATTAATTGATTAAAATTCATTAATGCGCCCATAATGGGCTAGAACTAAATGGTGGTGTCAGAGGGAGGTTACCAAAGTCAATTATCTGCTATTTTAAATAAAAAAAAATAAGTTGAAGGGAGGAACGGAAGTCTGTTCTCCACGTCAGTTTCTCCCTCTCCAAGAACTCTCTCTCAAGAACAACACTCCCAAGACTCCATCATACTCAAACGAACAAGGATTCTCGCAAGGTGTACATCGGAGGCTCTTAATTTGTGGACACCAGGTACGTTTCCCTCGTATAATCGTGCTCCGATCATTGATACAAGTTAGTGATTCTTGGGCATGTTATAGTATGATTTTTTGCACGTTGTCGTATAGGAATAGGAAATTCGTTTCCATCATGGTATCAAAGCCATGAATTGCTTGTTTGCTAACCGCATGTACACTATTTGAGCCTTTTTCGCCATGATTTATATTGTTCTTTGCTTGTTTCGTATTGTCTTATTATTTTCATACTTAAAGTTAGTATGGTTTTGGACTTTTTAGAAAAATTGGCTTGGTAAAAACATGGTTTGATAGCATAGTCAGAATGTGCTCATTGATACAACTTTAGACAGTGGTCTGCCACCGCCAGAGGCCGCCGGGGGAGAGCGCACGCGCCGTCCATGCCAAGGGATAGCTATGCACGTGGGGCCTCAAGCGCCCACGTGTGCCGCTTATGCAACAATTGGTCACAATATGTGGTATTAACATGTGCTGATAGCAGCTGATGTGGACGATAACGTGGCGGCTGATGTGACGACCAAGGTCTGACGTAGTTAACAATCTACAATGACTGTTGACTGGCGCGTGCCTTGCATATGCGTGCGTGAAGCCCAAGCGCAAAACCTTCCTTGGGCGCATGAGGGCACACAGAGTGTCCCAAATGATTTGTTCTTAGTATTGATGTTTCGTATCAGATTTCGTACAAGATGGTAAACTTGTTTTTACCAATTTTATGCATACTGAATTATGAGTAATCACTTTTGACATTTGGGCACAGTCACGTGAGACGCTCGTGACTCAACACTCAACCTGTGTGCAAAGGATCATCGGCGCAACTTCAATATTCTCATGGACAAATGAGAAAAAAGGAAAGACTTTCTAAAGCTAAGGAATGAGTTGGCTTTTTATCGTGTGATGACAGTGTTACATAATGTCTCAAATCATAAAAGTCAAAAAAATGATAATATAAATTATTGAGAATAGTTATGTTATGCTAGATTACATAAATATCGTTGCTCTGAAATCGCTCTTCTTGATGGCATGGGGTTTTGAATCATTTATGGAAGATCGGCCTCAAATCTTATAAGGAACTTGGAATTAGTTTTTGATAGAGCTCATAGGGGTTGGGTTAGAAAGACGTCAACCTTACTATAATGGATCTTGGTGCAAAGAATACTCATCTAAGATTTATTTTCCCTAACTTAAAATGAGGGTTTCGGTCATGCTATAATAACCTTCTAAGGTCACATAATTTCCTAAGGGGTTTCGTTGGAGCGTCTCATAAACCATGTAGCAACCTTTCTAAGGTCAAAAATTTCCTAAGGAGTTTCCGGTTGAAACCCTGTTTTTTGATGTGCATTCGATCACTTGATTCGTTAGATTCACCCAACTTTGACACCACGTAACACCACTGCCATGTATTTTTAATCTATATAATCCATTCACAATTAATATTTCATATTTTTACATATAACGTGAATGATAATAGTAGCATCAAATACAAATTTCACAGGATGTCAAACTTTAGAACAACAACATCAAGTGATATAATGCACATCAAAAATAGGGTTCAACGAACTCCTTAGGAAATTTTTTGACCTTAGAAGGTGTCCTTATAGCAGCTCTCATGAAACCCTCAGGTTTAAGTTAGGGAAATAAATCTTAGAAGATGTATTCTTTCTGCACCAAGATCCATTTATAGTAAGGTTGACGTCTTTCTTAACCCAACCCCTATGAGCTCTATCAAAAACTAATTCCAAGTTCCTTATAAGATTTGAGGCCGATCTTCCATAAATGATTCAAAACCCCCTGCCATTCAAGAAGAGCGATTTTCAGAGCAACGATATTTATATAATCTAGCATAACATAACTATTCTCAATAATTTATATTATCATTTTGTTGACTTTTATGATTTGAGACATTATGTTAACACTGTCATCACATCGATAAAAAGCCAACTCATTCCTTAGCTTTAGAAGTCTTTCCTTTTTCTCATTTGTCCATGAGAATATTGAAGTTCGCATGATATGTTCCATCGTTCCTCCAATGAATGCAGAGCAAAGAAAAGTGATTACTCATAATTCATGATGCATAAAATTGGTAAAACAAGTTTACCATCTTGTACGAAATCTTGATACGAACACATCAATACTAAGAACAACTCATTTGGACACTCTGTGTGCCCTCATGCGCCCAAGGAAGGTTTTGCGCTTGGGCTTCACGCACGCATATGCAAGGCACGCGCCAGTCAACAGTCATTGTAGATTGTTAACTACGTCAGACCTTGGTCGTCACATCAGCCGCCACGTTATCGTCCACATCAGCGCTATGTAGCACACTGTTAATACACATATTGTGACAATTGTTGCATAAGCGGCACACGTGGGCGCTTGAGGCCCACGTGCATAGCTATCCCTTGGCATGGACGGCGCGTGCGCTCTCCCCCGGCGGCCTCTGGCGGTGGCAGACCACTGTCTAAAGTTGTATCAATGAGCACATTCTGACTATGCTATCAAACCATGTTTTTACCAAGCCAATTTTTCTAAAAAGTCCAAAACCATACTAACTTTAAGTATGAAAATAAGACAATACGAAACAAGCAAAGAACAATATAAATCATGGCGAAAAAGGCTCAAATAGTGTACATGCGGTTAGCAAACAAGCAATTCATGGCTTTGATACCATGATGGAAACGAATTCCTATTCCTATACGACAAACGTGCAAAAAATCATACTATAACATGCCCAAGAATCACTAACTTGTATCAATGATCGGAGCACGATTATACGAGGGAACGTACCTGGTGTCCACAAATTAAGAGCCTCCGATGTACACCTTGCGAGAATCCTTGTTCGTTTGAGTATGATGGAGTCTTGGGAGTGTTGTTCTTGAGAGAGAGTTCTTGGAGAGGGAGAAACTGACGTGGAGAACAGACTTCCGTTTCCTCCCTTCAACTTATTTTTTTTTATTTAAAATAGCAGATAATTGACTTTGGTAACCTCCCTCTGACAACCACCATTTAGTTCTAGCCCATTATGGGCGCATTAATGAATTTTAATCAATTAATTCCAACAGTAGGGAAATGTATAATGTAATGTATTTTGAATGAAGGAAGATTGTGATTACTAAAGTTCACCATTGAGATATAGATAATTCACTATCCAAGGCAATAGACTTACTATTAAGAATAGCACTGTCAAATCGTGTTCGCCCAGCCCTCTTTCTTGAAGCTACATCCCTAAGGGGAGAGAGTGATCTCTCTCTCTCTCTCTCTCTCTCTCTCTCTCTCTCTCTCTCTATATATATATATATATATATATTCATCTTCAAGACTTTTTATTGATTTGGTGGATGACACAGTCGACACCCTCCATGGAAGTGGGGAGGACATCCCTGTGAGCCTTGAAAATCGAAGCCTGAGCACCTTGAAATAATCTCCTCTCTCCAGATTTGCTTACTAGTGTTAGGAGTATGCCATAAAGCAACCATGTGATGGTCACATGTATGACATAAATATTTTATTATCGATATAACATTAATGGTAAGACGCTTGTTTATTCATCGTGTCCATTTACTTTAGATGAATAAAATCCATTACATCATTTGGAACTGATACCCATTTTTGAGGCATTAAGAATATGTGTGACGAGTCATCAGTTGGTCTCTGATCTTCAAATTGGTTCTTGGTCGAAGGATCGTGGATTGGGCATCCACGAGCCGGTTGAGACCAATGTGTTTGTCGTCTCGCTATTGAGCATTAAATACCTAATAGGGATGACGAGTTACAAGTCATCGGATGTTAGACGTCTAACTTGGAACACAGGTGTTCATATAGAAATGAGTTCGATCGAATCCACTGAACATGACGAAAGAGCGATTGAGTAACATGGAGGCTTCATGCTTGGTCAATGTCTCAATCGCTCTTCACTTTGGTGTGTTAATGGTCCTCAGACTTGAGCCGTGATGATGGCTTGTATATTGGATGGCTGTGGTTTATAGGTACGATATTAATCGATCATTAATTCGCCTCTGTGCATGATGGTCACAGTTCTCCACATACGAAGTCACAGGCGTAGGCAACAGTTGGGATTTATCTCATCGTTAGATGAGGTTGATGTCCTATGCCATCTATGTATGACGGTGCATTAGAAAGTCCTTAGCCAAGGTAGAAGTTGAGAGGAGTTTCGCCGAATGCACATCAGATAGATTTATGCATATGATCGAATTTGTAGGTTTGACTCAGATATCTATGGCCCTCATTCGATCGGGACATAGTAAGACAAAAGGACTAAATCACACCGAACTAAGGCCAACAGGTTCACTTTGCCCTCTTACTTCATTCTGACTGGGTAACCGTGATATGTTGCTAGACGTCACTCACGATTTGTGGGATCTAAGGATTGATTTGGGACGATTAATTCCTTGAGGAATCTCATGCCAGTTCAAGGTGAACCTAAGGATGTCACACGCCTTAACCGACATTTGGCGATATCCATAACAAAGACGGGATCGCGAGAATGTGATAGAACTATTTGGATAGTCAAAAGGAGTTAAAACGAATTGGATTCGTTTTCTCTTTCCAAAGCTCACTAAAGGACGAAATTGATGACACATGTATGACATGATGTCATGGATGATGTAATGGTTACATCATATTTGCATAATCATTGGATAAGGTTTGTTATCCAAAGAGAAAAGATAAGAAAAGTCCTTGAAAAGTCAAAAGTAGGATATGATTTTCTATTCGTTTAACAGAGACGTTTGACATGTCAAATGATTTGATCTGATCATGAAACTTGAGAGGCATGAAGCCCAAATGTCTAGATCCTGTGGATGAGGATCGCTGCCCAAAACGACGGTGTTTGGGCCACCTAATTGGGCGGCCACGACCAGCTAACGGGGCTGGTCAAAGGCGGCAAAATTACCCCTTTGACCACCGCCCCTTGGTGGTGCCACGTGGCTGGTCAAAGGAGGCAACTTGTCACTTTTGACCAGCATCTAGCTGGCCACGTGGGCCAGCTGGTAGCCCATGTGGCGGTCTCTCATTGGCGGCCATGTGATGCGGTTTTTTTATACTGCCCCTCCCCTCTCATTCTCTTCCTCTCTCTCGCTCTCTATAAATAGAGGTAAGAGGTCTAAGGTTAGAAACCCGAGAGAGTCACACATATACGTGCCAGACTTCGTAAGAAAGTAAACTCGAGAATCAACCAACTCAGGTACACAAAGGTTGTGTTTCCATTAGTTGAAAAACGAAAGGTTCGGATCGAGACGCCATGAGGATTACTAGCACGATCTGAGGGCCGTTTTTCCAAATCTCCGTATCCTAATCGCACAGGTGTCGGGACGTGTCTAAACTAGAGGCCCGACACCTCTTGGGCTCAAGGATAAATAAACAGAGCCGGATTCAACCTCTGTCATTCAAGGTACGTTTCTAAACTTGCTTTAGAAAATTCAATTTTCGATTAAAGTATACGAGGACTTCTAAGATGATCTGGAGCACCGTTTGAATTTATTTTCTTCCGCTACGTGTATGACATGTTTTCATGAGTGTGACTAGCGCCCGGGACCATAAGAAAATCAACAGCTAGCTCGATCTAGCTTCGAGTACTTGTTTCAGATTGTCGAGCATTCTACAAGTCTTCGAGGCTCTTTTACCGCTGCTTTTAACAGTTATCTTATTTGAAAGTGATTTTATGATCAATCGGTATCTTTTTTGTAGCTTTTTCTCTCGATCTATAACTAGATATAGATTTAAGTGCTCTTCTATCCAAATCTAGATGTACATTTAGGATTTACAAGGGGTGATATGTGCTCTTTTACCTAGGCGCGCATCGCCTTGTGACAAAGATGTAGCTACTGGAGAGAGAAATCTCGATGTGTGCTTATCTTTGATGATAACGATGCGAGATTAGGTGATTGAGCGATATTATGACAGATCCATTTTTGTGGTATGAACGAGTCTCTACAAGTTATACTAAGTTGATTCATCTTTCAAACATGCTTACTTTGTGGAATTTGCATTGAAATGTAGCTTTTTAGGATTGGTTTTATCTAGAAGTTATGTACCTCTCTTTTAGGTGAACTAAAAATTTTCATTTCGACAAAAAAAGAAAAGAAAAGAAGATGAATAACTCAAGGTTCACCACCAAAGTGATTTCGATAAAAAAAAAAAAGCATGTATTAAAGAATTTTGTTCAGTTGAGGAGGAAATGTCATGCACTATAAAATTAAGATATGAATGCATACATTTGAAAGTTTGCTTCTATTTATAAAGGAGTCAAGACATAATCAATTAAATTTTAAAGATCTAGGAACTAGAAAATGCATCAAACCCATGAGAACTCAAATTCTTACTCTGCGGCCTTGCAATTCAACCACCAACCACATCCTCCAGTTTGCATTCCCTCCTCATGGTCAAGAAGCTTCATCTAGGGCATCTTGGACCCATCGAATCATGTTGTGGCCGAGATTTGCCTTTGCTTGCAAGATCAATGATTGGGCTTGATCGATTGACGAGGGACTCGAGTTGGGCTTGTGCTTCGATCGACGGGATTCCCAAGCTCTGGCGCTCCCCGCATCACTATCCCCAAATTAATTTTCCAAACGAAAAGTTCAGATCAAGCTTATTAATATCTCATCAATCGGGAAATCCTAAATTTTACTGAATACACTTCCAAGAACTTCTTGTCATAGTCCCCGCGCTTTGGACTTTATGTCGATCCCCAATCCAAGGAATGATGCTTTGAGATTCAACTTTTACTTGCAAGTGCAATGAAGCGTCTCCCGTTTGGATAAACACCATGACACGTCATCGCTCACCAACGAGCACGCGGGAATGCTGACGTGTACTGCATCGGAAACTGAACCTTATCTCCTACCTCCGAGGAGGAGACGTCACAGTCCTCTCTCTCTCTCTCTCTCTATACTCCGATCGTCCTCGCAGACTTTGGCTTCCCATGGCTCTGTGCAAGCGAAAGCCTGGAGCTGCTCTTAAGCACATCGTGTCCCACTTCGAGCTCCTGAAGCAGAACCGCTCGACGTTGTCTGCTTTGATCAACACGCCGAAGCATACCGCTTCTTCTTCTTCTTCTTGGCTCTCGAAGTTGATCGGCGATCCGAGCGCCGATCGGGTTAGTAGGACGCCTCTCTCGTCCCCCCGCCGTTTCGAGTCGACCGTGGCCGAGAAGCTCCCGCAATTCGCAAATGGTGTTCCCGACAATCTGGTAAAATTTGATAACTGGGATGAGAGATGATGGGATCCTTTGTGGCCTCGAATTTGCTGCATGGTGTTTGAAGTTCGATGTTGAGAGCTGCTGCTGCGATTATTTATCGTTGAACTTGTTCTCAAGAGTTGATTGATCATCACCCACTTAACCATTTAGCAACGCGATGAATTAGACTGAAGCTTTGAGCTTTTGAGTTTCTAGCTGCTGCATTGGACTGCTATTCGAATTTATTGGATGGTGAAAATAGCTGGCTTATGAAGTGATTTGTGACTGTGTTAAGACTGATTGCTATTGGGATCATGGAGCAGACAGAATGATCATTCGTATACTTATATTCATTCGAAAATTGAACCGCAAGCGCATGCAAAATACGAAAATGAGTGATGTTCTTTTTCTAAGTCCTATCAAGCTCTAGTCTTTCTGGGTATACACTTGTTCGGTCTATGATTGTGGACTTAACGACTGACATAAACCATTGACTTCATTTCTTTATAATGCTTTCTCGAATACATGGTTCATATCATGTTAAATGAATTAAATCTTTAGCAATTATGACTTTG
>JAGVVM010005009.1:0-18093 GCA_019149425.1 Psidium friedrichsthalianum
TTCAGTCCCCACGTCGTACCTTCGATCATCAACCTCTACAGCGCTCTCCGGACCTTAGGCCTCTCGGAGAGCATCAAGCTGTCATCCCCGCAGGCGGCTTCCGTGATCGTCAACACTTACCCTCCCTCGTCGGCGACGTTCGATCCCAGCCTCCAATCTGCCATCGTCCCGCTCCTGCAGTTCCTGCACGACACCGGATCGCCATTCATGGCGAACGTGTACCCATACATCAGCTACCTAAGCGAGGCGAGGCACACGTCGCCAGACTACGCACTGTTTCGGGGAGGAGGGAAGCCGGTCCACGACGGCGCGCTCATCTACGACAACATGTTTGATGCGAGCGTGGACGCGTTCGTGTGGGCGATGGAGAAGGAAGGGTTCGGAGGGGTGGCAGTGGTGGTGGCGGAAACAGGGTGGCCGACGGCAGGAGGGGAGGCGGCGAGCTCTGCGAACGCGCTGGCATTCGATGGGAACGTGGTGAGGCGGGCGGCGAGCAATGCGGGGACGCCGAAGAGGCCCAGCGTGGGCGTGGAGGTTTATCTGTTCGGACTGTTTGATGAGAATGAGAAGGTCGGCGAAGAGTATGAGAGGCATTTTGGGATCTTTCGGCTTAATGGCGCCGAGGCCTATAATTTGAGCTTCAATTGAGTTTGACTTTTCTCATTCTTTTTTTTTTTTTCCTTCAATGATTTTGCAAAGAAGACGGTTGATGGCTAAAATTAAATTTATGTTGATGAGCTTCAATCCAATCCAGAATGGATGATCAACCTGCAAATGCAGCGTAGATGGGAATGGTCAATTGCGATTGTCACACCATTAACCACATGCATTCTGAGTTGCACCTGGCTTGTCTGAACCGCATTTCCTAATCATAAGAGCGAACTTGCTAGGTTGCTGTTGAGATCGTTAATAGAGAGTCCACGTCCGAATTCGTTAACTTATTTAGTTGGACCCTTCTTCACTCAAAATATTCAAGCCGATGAGTTATGGATGGGCCAATTAAAATTTATTAACTGCTCCACACCGCATCAATTCTCCTACGTGGAACTTAGTCTAACACAACTCACACATACATTTCAATACAATTCACCTATCATTATGAGTAAAAGACAACCCGAGCCTCGAAAAGAGTGGAAACTATGGATTCAGAGGCTGTGTGGGTTGTCAATTCGCGTTGCAGATTTATGCGATTCCCCCATTCGCTACGTCCGAATGGTACTTCTCCAATCCTGCCGGCTGCTGGGCATATTCCTTCTCTTGGAATGGGGAATGAATGATATCTCCGGAGCTGCCCTTCGTCCGTCGCTAAGCTCTCGAAATCACAAAATCACTTTTGTCTTGTCCAAATCGACCATAGCAACAGGGGAGCAATCAACAGGTCCTAGAATGATATTGACTTGCAGTTTGCTGTTCAACATTTGGGTGGTATCGACTTATATAAAGTTGGTACAGCGCTCAGCACGGAGACGGGAGCAGACTCGACGACAAGAGAGATGGCTGATGGTGCTCCTCGTGATCTCACAACCCTTCTTTCTTCAGAGAACAGAGAATTCCTCATCCGGAACAACGGCGACCAGGTATCGTTACGAACAATTGAACATAGACAACTTAATTGTCCAGCTTTAGTTTACCCTGAAGAACCTGCCCTCGGAGAAGCCGGAAGAAAGATCCTTGATTTTCCTAGGCTTATCTGGTCTGTGGCCGTAGAGACATGGCGGAAACCTGTGCTTATTTGCAATGAAACTCAGCTTATCTGGGAATGACTTTGGTTGGATTTCAGGATGAAAAACTGACGTATTGTTTGATTTCGAGCAACGTAATCAACAGGTTACTTTCGCTCGCTATCTTTTCAAAACGACCTAACAAGTGTGTCTTGATGGGTAAGTAACTTGGCAGGTTCCTGTATCTGAGCTTGAAGGAAGAACTGCTGGACTGTACTTTTATGTTCACGAACTCAGGTCGTGCGTGGAATTCACTCCGAAACTCGTACATTTTTATGAGAAGCTCAAAGGAAGAGGAGAGAAGTTTGAGATTGTAGCAATTCCTCTTGGCTCCGAAGAAAGCGACTTCGAACAAGGATTCAAGACCATGCCTTGGGCAGCCTCGCCTTTTCAAGTCGAAAGCTGTCACAGGCTCGCTCAGCATATCGAACTCAGCACCCTTCATGATCGGACCAGATGGGAAAACCTTGCATCCGAACGTGGTTGAATTGAGCGAAGATCACAGTGTCGAGGCCTACCCCTTTACGGCCGAGAAGAGCGCTGAACTCGCCAAGATCACTAGGGGGAAGGACGGAGGGCAGACACTCGAGTCGGTTCTAGTTTTGGAGGAACGAGATTTGGTGATCAACTGAGAAGGCTCAAATGTAGCCCGTTTGTTCGTTCTACATGAACAAACTTCGATGGTCTAATCACACGAGCAAGTAGCTTTACTAATGACCGTCTTGTTATTCAATTTGGTCCTGCGCTAGATCCCGCTCTCCGACTTGGTGGGGAAGAACATCGTACTCCATTTCTCGGCACTCTGGTGCCCACCGTGCTGTGCCTTCTTGCCAAAGCTTCTCCAAGCATGCGAGCAGATCAAGGCAAGGCACGAGGCTTTCGAGGCCGTTCTCATCTCCAGCGATTGCGACCAAGCATCCTTTGACAGTTACTTCGCAAGCATGCCTTGGTTACCTTTCCCGTTCAGTGGCCCGAGAAAGGACTTCCTCCATGAGAAATTCAGGATCAAAGGCATTCCTGCTGCAGTAGCTCTCAATTCCGGCAGCCGGATGGTCACTAAAGAGGTGCGGAAGCTCATAGCTGCTCACGGGCCGGCAGCTTATCCCTTCACGGAAGAGCATTTGAAACTTTTGGAGACTTAGAGAATAGTGGTGAAAGAGAGAAGGGTAAAATTCTTTACATTCCAGAATGAAGAATGCAAGACCCAGGTGAGAAAACAATTAGACTTAATACAATTAATGGAAGCTACAATTAACATAATTCTAAATAGTAATCCTATTAGATTCTAACGTGGAGGAGCGACTGGAGGAGATGGCAAAAGGATGGCCAGAGAAGGTAAGGCATGAACTTCACGGCAAACATGAGCGTTTACGGGGACTCGGAGAAGCGGATACAGGTGCAATGGGTGTAGAAGGAGGTGGGGCGCGGTCGGTCGTTTTCTTGTAAGCACTGCAACTTCGACCTCCACCCAAGCTGCTGCCTGAAAGAATATGAAGGGTCGACCGGAGAGACCAAGAATCTGTGACGGAGATGTTTGTCACAAAGATCCAGACATGAAATGCGATTTTGCTGACTGAAGTAAGAAGATGAAAATGAATTTTCGGACCCGTTGTGGCTCAGATTGAGTCGCAAAGTGCGGACTCGAATCTCCACAATTGCTTTGCTGTGTCTCAATGACTGCAGAACTCGCATCTCTTGTTCATCCATGATCATGAACTGTACTTCCTACTATGTACATAAATGAGGATTCCTGTTATAGTAATCCCACATCTTTGCTCAAATAATCACTCTCTTTTTCCCAATCATCTGACTTCGTTCTTATTCTGGCCATAGATTGGCCATAGTATCAATGCCCAAGACAAATAGCTTGCTTCAAGTTTGCTCGGCATTATGTATGATATAAGATGCAATTAAAGCTTGAGCAGGAGAAGAGAATCCAATGCAAGATAAAATGTGCAGCGAAAAGGAACGACTAATTTTACTATTAAATTGATACAGATACAACAAGCGTTTAGACAATCTCCAAGCGGATGTTACTGTAACAATTACAGGAAACTAACTGAAGCGAGTATGCCTTCTGATTCTCTCTATACCTCTATTTTTACGGCCTTGATTTCCTTTAGTACTGTTGAGAGTTTCGATAAATACATTATACATGTGATGGGAGCTTCGGTTTTGAGCTACCGTTACCTATCTACCGAAGCAACAAAAGTCTCAGCAACTGCTATGATGTGAACACATTACAATCTATCGTCTTTTCTTCATTCACATCCCAATGTGGGGCACTGTGTAGTATACCTTCAGAGCAGGATTCTCTTCTCAGGCATAGTTGCGTCAACTGATGAACCATCAGGTCATCAAATCCAATCCTTTCATAGCTTGTAAAAGCACCCAATGCTCCAAGAAACCCTTCATGTCGAAGAAACATTGCTTGGGCCTCGCCTTTTGACCTGTAAAATAGGTTTATAATCCTTCAGAGTTTTGGCAGAAGATGCTGGGCCACCCAAAAGCTAAAAGAATGAGAGATAGTAAAACACATTCCTGACCATTCGACAACTTGACTTCATGCGCTAGGAAGAAAAATGGGAAAGAGACTTGACAATTTTTAAGTCATCCAAAAAGAGCAAACACAAGCACACGCACATAAAGCTAACAATTTGCCATGCAAGGTAAACTTACTCTCTGCACAGAACCTATAGAATACAGCAACCAAAATCCAAAATCTAAACCGGGCTTGTCTTCCAAAATCAGTATCAAAGATTAAAAAGTACATGGCCAAATTGAAGAAAAAGGAGAGTTTTTTGAGATTACCAATAATGAACTGCGACAGAGATGGTATCCATTGTATAAGCATGGCCCCGGATGAAGAAACCTCCAAAGAATATCCGCTTGAGCCCATATCGAAGTGCATTTAAGTAGGCGATCTGAGGAATGAGAACGAAATAGAACGTTAGAGCATTTATTTGACAATTCTCAAATCTTTCCTATGACCGCCATCACTGACCCAGTTTCCCATGGTTTACCATCCCATTATCTTACAAATAGAAAATGACTAGTAAACTCTTACAGAATATCATGATGAAGTTGACTTATTTAATAAAAGGTTTTAGAAAAGTTGAACACACTCTTTACCAAGCTCAACAATCGAACTCAATATTACAACCCAAGATAACAAGAGGATAAGATCATTCAATAGAGGATAGAAATAAGAGAGCCATAAACACTGATAAAGCCTCCCAGTTCTAACCAAACTATTAAAAAACATGGAAACAAATCAAATCATCCAAACAGCCTGCCTCTGGGATACACCCTAAACGACGGTCATTTCTGTAGAATCAGCATATGCAAAGTTGTTGCAATCTTCAATTTCCGATTTTTGTAAGCCACTTTGATCACTACAGCTGCTAGAGAAGACCAACACTATTGCCAGAGCTATTTCTTTGCTAGAAATAATAATGACAATTTTAGATAAAAGCACCAGCAGTACAAGAACAACTAGATGCAATCAAGATTATTTGAATATACCTGCCCAATATTATTAGAAATCATTCTCAAAAGAGACCGTGAAACATCTTCAGGTTTGTAATCTTCAAGTTCTTTGTCGACTGAAATTGCTTTACCAAAGCTAGAAGCAATATTTGTTGATGAGAGACCAATCTGTGATCATGGAGAAAAGAAGAAATTAAAAAGATGTGCTTAAGTCATTTATCATAAGATGGAAAGTAGTAAGCTAGAAGTTCTCAGTGAAATTAGCAACAGAACATGTCAAAGCACATTAAACGTGCGCAGAAAAATATGAAAGTTCCCTACATGAATAATTTCATATTTCTAGAAGTGTCACAGACATTCTTATTATTTTTAAGTACCTTGACCAGTGCTCTAACAAAGACTCCTTGATATATAAGAACCGAAGTACCTAAGTTACATGTCTGGTCCTACTATAAGATGCTAATTTCTTCTAACTTCACAATCATGCAGAAAGACCTGTTTAAGAAGTACCTTTGTATAATCTGTTCCTCCATAGATGTCCCCAACAAGCATATCTATAACTCTGTTATTTCCAACACGGCTCAACTCAAGCAACTCATCAAAACTGTAGAAAAGGACAGGTTCACCTTATTCAGATGAAATAAATTCAAGAATAAAAATCAGATTAATTTGAGCAGGTGAAGAGAAGCACCTCTGGCATTTTGTTAGAAGTCTTCCCAACCCCAAAAGGTGCCTCCACCAACACTCGTCCCACTAACTCGCTCAAATTTTCCATCCCCATCCACCTGCAAATCACAAAACGAAAGAGTTTTGTATGATGAGAATAGTTCAAAATAGCTGTAGAAGAAGAGAAAAGGATAGTTTCGAAAAACACGATTAACCTTGATCATGCTGACACCTGATCCAATATTAACGAGGAGATAGGGGTACAAATCTTTATGATCAATCTGCACAAATTCTTTCTGGCCATCCATATAGATAAAGGCTTCACGCTGGACTGCCTGTCAAAACCATTTGCAATTGATGTTGAGATGTCGCTCCAAATAAGGCCACAGAGAGAAATATTTTTTGTTTATGCAGCACGATGTGGTTGTTTGTTCACCTAAATATGACGTGTAAACAGAAACAGAAATTTCAAAACATTATGGACAGAGAATCAAGATATATTCATCATATAATCAATATCCACAATTTAAATGCTTCGATGTCAACTCATTTCCCTGATCTAATAGTAGAAAGGCCAACTCTAGAAACAAGGTTGGTTCAACTGTCAAAGGACATTCTCAACCAGCCAAAATCTCCCGATGAAGATTCTTGATGTGACAAAAGGATAGCTTCTGAAGAGTAAAAAGAAAGGCCATCTCCAAATCATTGGACTTTCATGGTCAGATCAATTGCATGCTATGAAGTAGCACCACATTTTAGATATCAAGCTTTTATACTTGTGATGTTCAATTGGTGCTTCTCCCAATGTAGATGTTCTTACTATCCACACAAACTTGCATATGGCAATCTCCATTCTCACAGATTGTGGAAGGACAGGCCTCTCATCTTCTCCTTATTCATAACAGAATTTAATACTTGACGAGGAAATAGATGAAATGGTACTACCTCAATCTGTACAAGCATATATTTAGCATGAATAAAGTGTCTCGACTTCTAGTAGACTTTTAGACCAGAATAACGAACACTATAATAAGCCTCTAAATGAGAGACAAAAAGCTTCAAAGACACCATATATTCACAGGAAAGAGGGAAGGCGTTTGGATGGATACCATTTAATAAACAGCCAACTGATAGATTTGCTTTCCCAATCTTACCTTTAGCAGAAAGTTTGCTCCTGCGACAAGACAGTCCATTTCATCTTCCTTATCAAGTAAAATCCCAAGCTTCTCTTTGAAGAGATCCGTAAACTTGAATGCCCCACCTCCTGTAGCCTTCTCACAAGAGCCCAGTGGTCAAGAACTTTTCAAGTAATAATCAATAAATTTCTTTGTCGTGGGTGAAAAATAATCTAAAGTTATGTTTCTTAATTTTCGTCATCAGTAACTCCTTCCTAGATGCAATCACATTGAAGACGTGACATAAAGAATCACTAGATGAGTTATTCTTGATTAAAGATTGTGATCCAAGACATGATTTTCCCAATCGATGCGCAGATGCAAAATATCCAACGATCAAAATACCTTGATAACGATCTTGTTCTTGGAAGGAACCTCAGGCTGCTGGCCTGCAGTAATCTTTATCCATAAGAAACGGATTGAAGTTAAGACGTACTAGATAAACACTACTTTTTTGTACAAAGTTGTGCCCTTGGTAGCACTGGCATACACGCCGGTTGCATGATGCCAGGCCAGCACCTAATTCAAAATGTCACGGGTTTAAGACCCGAAATCAGCAGAGTGGGCTACTCAATTTCGACTTTAAGAGAAACTTAGGACATGTTTAGAAAGCTCTAACATCGTGAAAAGTAGTGGAGCCACAGTACATAGACGTAACGAGAATACCTCCAACATGCAGCTGTTTTGACTGGATAAACTCTATGCAATCATTGATTTTGCTGGTTTCGAACTTTGCAAAGTGAAGCCTTCCTTCGGAAAGAGGGTGATTGCTCTCGCCGTTGGAGACCCCTAGGCTCTCCTTGGAAGACCAAATTTTATTATCTTCCGGCAACCATCACCGTTTCTTGAATAATACACCAACTTGATCAGAGATCCTGCAACACCTTAGTCACATTACTCACGATACCATTGAACCAAAGGAAGCTCACCCCTCACCCCAAAACCCCAAGAAAGGAAAGAGGAAGAAGAATCCTGTGTTGCAAGAGCAAGAAAGACGATCAAGAACACACTAACGCCAGTGCGAGCTTAAAAAAAAATAAAAAAAAGGCTGGGAAAATGCACGCCGAGGCTCCACGACTAAACGAAACGATCAATCCCCGCTTCCACGTGCAGAACCATTCGACAGCCCAAGCGGAGATCGCTCCACTAAGCTCCCTCCAGAAGGTCCGGAAACGATACGCAAGCCCAAAACAGCAACCAAAAAAAAAAAAAAAATCCTAACCGATATTGGAAAGTTTTGAGATGCTACCTCCGATGTCGATGGCCAGATGAGGCATTGGACTGGGAGATTCGGCCTGCAGCATGGTGATGGAGGCTTCGTCAGGCAGGAGCGCTCGATCGGCGACGTCCTTGAGATCCATCCCAGGAATTTCGATTCGATCCCCCCCACCCCCAACCTTCTCCTTATTGGAAACCGAGGGACCAATCAACAACACACCTCCACCTACCCCATCACTAACTTGCAAGCATTTATATCGTGCTTCGATGGTTCCGTCATGCCAGAGGCGAAGGAGAGAGATAGAAGAGAAGACGGAAGGTGGGAAGAGAGAGAGAGAGAGAGAGGATAAATTATTGTTGCGCGATGTGAAATTGACTAATCTGAAAAGTCCCTCGTTCTCAACGGAAAATAGAGCGCGCACAGCATCCACACCTGCCCAAAAGCCTAACCAGTTCTGGGGCGGAGTTAAGTGAATAAGAGAAGACGATTCCCGCCCCATGCTTAAGCTTTTGTCCATTCTTACGTGACAATTTAATCGGATTTAGATCGGGTCATAGATGATCCAATTTAAATAAACTCGTGTAACTCATTTTTTTTTGTATAATCCGTACCCGATCCGTAATCCTTATATAATTTTATATTTAATTTAATCTAAGAATTTTTATACTAAATCGAGATGAGAGCGCAAAATAGATGAATGCGAAATTGAAAGAAAACAAAGAGAAAGTGACAAAATGTGAGTTAGGTATAACTTTTAAAACTTTAAGTAAAAAAAAATGTGAAAAAAAATAAAACTTTTCAGGTTATAACTGCGTTACCTAACTCACATTTTGTCACTTTCTCTTTGTTTTCTTTCAATTTCGCATTCATCTATTTTGCGCTCTCATCTCGATTTAGTATAAAATTCTTAGATTAAATTAAATATAAAATTATATAAGGATTACGGATCGGGTACGGATTATACAAAAAAAATGAGTTACACGAGTTTATTTAAATTGGATCATCTATGACCCGATCTAAATCCGATTAAATTGTCACGTAAGAATGGACAAAAGCTTAAGCATGGGGCGGGAATCGTCTTCTCTTATTCACTTAACTCCGCCCCAGAACTGGTTAGGCTTTTGGGCAGGTGTGGATGCTGTGCGCGCTCTATTTTCCGTTGAGAACGAGGGACTTTTCAGATTAGTCAATTTCACATCGCGCAACAATAATTTATCCTCTCTCTCTCTCTCTCTCTCTTCCCACCTTCCGTCTTCTCTTCTATCTCTCTCCTTCGCCTCTGGCATGACGGAACCATCGAAGCACGATATAAATGCTTGCAAGTTAGTGATGGGGTAGGTGGAGGTGTGTTGTTGATTGGTCCCTCGGTTTCCAATAAGGAGAAGGTTGGGGGGGGGGGATCGAATCGAAATTCCTGGGATGGATCTCAAGGACGTCGCCGATCGAGCGCTCCTGCCTGACGAAGCCTCCATCACCATGCTGCAGGCCGAATCTCCCAGTCCAATGCCTCATCTGGCCATCGACATCGGAGGTAGCATCTCAAAACTTTCCAATATCGGTTAGGATTTTTTTTTTTTTTTGGTTGCTGTTTTGGGCTTGCGTATCGTTTCCGGACCTTCTGGAGGGAGCTTAGTGGAGCGATCTCCGCTTGGGCTGTCGAATGGTTCTGCACGTGGAAGCGGGGATTGATCGTTTCGTTTAGTCGTGGAGCCTCGGCGTGCATTTTCCCAGCCTTTTTTTTATTTTTTTTAAGCTCGCACTGGCGTTAGTGTGTTCTTGATCGTCTTTCTTGCTCTTGCAACACAGGATTCTTCTTCCTCTTTCCTTTCTTGGGGTTTTGGGGTGAGGGGTGAGCTTCCTTTGGTTCAATGGTATCGTGAGTAATGTGACTAAGGTGTTGCAGGATCTCTGATCAAGTTGGTGTATTATTCAAGAAACGGTGATTGGTTGCCGGAAGATAATAAAATTTGGTCTTCCAAGGAGAGCCTAGGGGTCTCCAACGGCGAGAGCAATCACCCTCTTTCCGAAGGAAGGCTTCACTTTGCAAAGTTCGAAACCAGCAAAATCAATGATTGCATAGAGTTTATCCAGTCAAAACAGCTGCATGTTGGAGGTATTCTCGTTACGTCTATGTACTGTGGCTCCACTACTTTTCACGATGTTAGAGCTTTCTAAACATGTCCTAAGTTTCTCTTAAAGTCGAAATTGAGTAGCCCACTCTGCTGATTTCGGGTCTTAAACCCGTGACATTTTGAATTAGGTGCTGGCCTGGCATCATGCAACCGGCGTGTATGCCAGTGCTACCAAGGGCACAACTTTGTACAAAAAGTAGTGTTTATCTAGTACGTCTTAACTTCAATCCGTTTCTTATGGATAAAGATTACTGCAGGCCAGCAGCCTGAGGTTCCTTCCAAGAACAAGATCGTTATCAAGGTATTTTGGTCGTTGGATATTTTGCATCTGCGCATCGATTGGGAAAATCATGTCTTGGATCACAATCTTTAATCAAGAATAACTCATCTAGTGATTCTTTATGTCACGTCTTCAATGTGATTGCATCTAGGAAGGAGTTACTGATGACGAAAATTAAGAAACATAACTTTAGATTATTTTTCACCCACGACAAAGAAATTTATTGATTATTACTTGAAAAGTTCTTGACCACTGGGCTCTTGTGAGAAGGCTACAGGAGGTGGGGCATTCAAGTTTACGGATCTCTTCAAAGAGAAGCTTGGGATTTTACTTGATAAGGAAGATGAAATGGACTGTCTTGTCGCAGGAGCAAACTTTCTGCTAAAGGTAAGATTGGGAAAGCAAATCTATCAGTTGGCTGTTTATTAAATGGTATCCATCCAAACGCCTTCCCTCTTTCCTGTGAATATATGGTGTCTTTGAAGCTTTTTGTCTCTCATTTAGAGGCTTATTATAGTGTTCGTTATTCTGGTCTAAAAGTCTACTAGAAGTCGAGACACTTTATTCATGCTAAATATATGCTTGTACAGATTGAGGTAGTACCATTTCATCTATTTCCTCGTCAAGTATTAAATTCTGTTATGAATAAGGAGAAGATGAGAGGCCTGTCCTTCCACAATCTGTGAGAATGGAGATTGCCATATGCAAGTTTGTGTGGATAGTAAGAACATCTACATTGGGAGAAGCACCAATTGAACATCACAAGTATAAAAGCTTGATATCTAAAATGTGGTGCTACTTTCATAGCATGCAATTGATCTGACCATGAAAGTCCAATGATTTGGAGATGGCCTTTCTTTTTACTCTTCAGAAGCTATCCTTTTGTCACATCAAGAATCTTCATCGGGAGATTTTGGCTGGTTGAGAATGTCCTTTGACAGTTGAACCAACCTTGTTTCTAGAGTTGGCCTTTCTACTATTAGATCAGGGAAATGAGTTGACATCGAAGCATTTAAATTGTGGATATTGATTATATGATGAATATATCTTGATTCTCTGTCCATAATGTTTTGAAATTTCTGTTTCTGTTTACACGTCATATTTAGGTGAACAAACAACCACATCGTGCTGCATAAACAAAAAATATTTCTCTCTGTGGCCTTATTTGGAGCGACATCTCAACATCAATTGCAAATGGTTTTGACAGGCAGTCCAGCGTGAAGCCTTTATCTATATGGATGGCCAGAAAGAATTTGTGCAGATTGATCATAAAGATTTGTACCCCTATCTCCTCGTTAATATTGGATCAGGTGTCAGCATGATCAAGGTTAATCGTGTTTTTCGAAACTATCCTTTTCTCTTCTTCTACAGCTATTTTGAACTATTCTCATCATACAAAACTCTTTCGTTTTGTGATTTGCAGGTGGATGGGGATGGAAAATTTGAGCGAGTTAGTGGGACGAGTGTTGGTGGAGGCACCTTTTGGGGTTGGGAAGACTTCTAACAAAATGCCAGAGGTGCTTCTCTTCACCTGCTCAAATTAATCTGATTTTTATTCTTGAATTTATTTCATCTGAATAAGGTGAACCTGTCCTTTTCTACAGTTTTGATGAGTTGCTTGAGTTGAGCCGTGTTGGAAATAACAGAGTTATAGATATGCTTGTTGGGGACATCTATGGAGGAACAGATTATACAAAGGTACTTCTTAAACAGGTCTTTCTGCATGATTGTGAAGTTAGAAGAAATTAGCATCTTATAGTAGGACCAGACATGTAACTTAGGTACTTCGGTTCTTATATATCAAGGAGTCTTTGTTAGAGCACTGGTCAAGGTACTTAAAAATAATAAGAATGTCTGTGACACTTCTAGAAATATGAAATTATTCATGTAGGGAACTTTCATATTTTTCTGCGCACGTTTAATGTGCTTTGACATGTTCTGTTGCTAATTTCACTGAGAACTTCTAGCTTACTACTTTCCATCTTATGATAAATGACTTAAGCACATCTTTTTAATTTCTTCTTTTCTCCATGATCACAGATTGGTCTCTCATCAACAAATATTGCTTCTAGCTTTGGTAAAGCAATTTCAGTCGACAAAGAACTTGAAGATTACAAACCTGAAGATGTTTCACGGTCTCTTTTGAGAATGATTTCTAATAATATTGGGCAGGTATATTCAAATAATCTTGATTGCATCTAGTTGTTCTTGTACTGCTGGTGCTTTTATCTAAAATTGTCATTATTATTTCTAGCAAAGAAATAGCTCTGGCAATAGTGTTGGTCTTCTCTAGCAGCTGTAGTGATCAAAGTGGCTTACAAAAATCGGAAATTGAAGATTGCAACAACTTTGCATATGCTGATTCTACAGAAATGACCGTCGTTTAGGGTGTATCCCAGAGGCAGGCTGTTTGGATGATTTGATTTGTTTCCATGTTTTTTAATAGTTTGGTTAGAACTGGGAGGCTTTATCAGTGTTTATGGCTCTCTTATTTCTATCCTCTATTGAATGATCTTATCCTCTTGTTATCTTGGGTTGTAATATTGAGTTCGATTGTTGAGCTTGGTAAAGAGTGTGTTCAACTTTTCTAAAACCTTTTATTAAATAAGTCAACTTCATCATGATATTCTGTAAGAGTTTACTAGTCATTTTCTATTTGTAAGATAATGGGATGGTAAACCATGGGAAACTGGGTCAGTGATGGCGGTCATAGGAAAGATTTGAGAATTGTCAAATAAATGCTCTAACGTTCTATTTCGTTCTCATTCCTCAGATCGCCTACTTAAATGCACTTCGATATGGGCTCAAGCGGATATTCTTTGGAGGTTTCTTCATCCGGGGCCATGCTTATACAATGGATACCATCTCTGTCGCAGTTCATTATTGGTAATCTCAAAAAACTCTCCTTTTTCTTCAATTTGGCCATGTACTTTTTAATCTTTGATACTGATTTTGGAAGACAAGCCCGGTTTAGATTTTGGATTTTGGTTGCTGTATTCTATAGGTTCTGTGCAGAGAGTAAGTTTACCTTGCATGGCAAATTGTTAGCTTTATGTGCGTGTGCTTGTGTTTGCTCTTTTTGGATGACTTAAAATTGTCAAGTCTCTTTCCCATTTTTCTTCCTAGCGCATGAAGTCAAGTTGTCGAATGGTCAGGAATGTGTTTTACTATCTCTCATTCTTTTAGCTTTTGGGTGGCCCAGCATCTTCTGCCAAAACTCTGAAGGATTATAAACCTATTTTACAGGTCAAAAGGCGAGGCCCAAGCAATGTTTCTTCGACATGAAGGGTTTCTTGGAGCATTGGGTGCTTTTTACAAGCTATGAAAGGATTGGATTTGATGACCTGATGGTTCATCAGTTGACGCAACTATGCCTGAGAAGAGAATCCTGCTCTGAAGGTATACTACACAGTGCCCCACATTGGGATGTGAATGAAGAAAAGACGATAGATTGTAATGTGTTCACATCATAGCAGTTGCTGAGACTTTTGTTGCTTCGGTAGATAGGTAACGGTAGCTCAAAACCGAAGCTCCCATCACATGTATAATGTATTTATCGAAACTCTCAACAGTACTAAAGGAAATCAAGGCCGTAAAAATAGAGGTATAGAGAGAATCAGAAGGCATACTCGCTTCAGTTAGTTTCCTGTAATTGTTACAGTAACATCCGCTTGGAGATTGTCTAAACGCTTGTTGTATCTGTATCAATTTAATAGTAAAATTAGTCGTTCCTTTTCGCTGCACATTTTATCTTGCATTGGATTCTCTTCTCCTGCTCAAGCTTTAATTGCATCTTATATCATACATAATGCCGAGCAAACTTGAAGCAAGCTATTTGTCTTGGGCATTGATACTATGGCCAATCTATGGCCAGAATAAGAACGAAGTCAGATGATTGGGAAAAAAGAGTGATTATTTGAGCAAAGATGTGGGATTACTATAACAGGAATCCTCATTTATGTACATAGTAGGAAGTACAGTTCATGATCATGGATGAACAAGAGATGCGAGTTCTGCAGTCATTGAGACACAGCAAAGCAATTGTGGAGATTCGAGTCCGCACTTTGCGACTCAATCTGAGCCACAACGGGTCCGAAAATTCATTTTCATCTTCTTACTTCAGTCAGCAAAATCGCATTTCATGTCTGGATCTTTGTGACAAACATCTCCCGTCACAGATTCTTGGTCTCTCCGGTCGACCCTTCATATTCTTTCAGGCAGCAGCTTGGGTGGAGGTCGAAGTTGCAGTGCTTACAAGAAAACGACCGACCGCGCCCCACCTCCTTCTACACCCATTGCACCTGTATCCGCTTCTCCGAGTCCCGTAAACGCTCATGTTTGCCGTGAAGTTCATGCTTACCTTCTCTGGCCATCCTTTTGCCATCTCCTCCAGTCGCTCCTCCACGTTAGAATCTAATAGGATTACTATTTAGAATTATGTTAATTGTAGCTTCCATTAATTGTATTAAGTCTAATTGTTTTCTCACCTGGGTCTTGCATTCTTCATTCTGGAATGTAAAGAATTTTACCCTTCTCTCTTTCACCACTATTCTCTAAGTCTCCAAAAGTTTCAAATGCTCTTCCGTGAAGGGATAAGCTGCCGGCCCGTGAGCAGCTATGAGCTTCCGCACCTCTTTAGTGACCATCCGGCTGCCGGAATTGAGAGCTACTGCAGCAGGAATGCCTTTGATCCTGAATTTCTCATGGAGGAAGTCCTTTCTCGGGCACTGAACGGGAAAGGTAACCAAGGCATGCTTGCGAAGTAACTGTCAAAGGATGCTTGGTCGCAATCGCTGGAGATGAGAACGGCCTCGAAAGCCTCGTGCCTTGCCTTGATCTGCTCGCATGCTTGGAGAAGCTTTGGCAAGAAGGCACAGCACGGTGGGCACCAGAGTGCCGAGAAATGGAGTACGATGTTCTTCCCCACCAAGTCGGAGAGCGGGATCTAGCGCAGGACCAAATTGAATAACAAGACGGTCATTAGTAAAGCTACTTGCTCGTGTGATTAGACCATCGAAGTTTGTTTCATGTAGAACGAACAAACGGGCTACATTTGAGCCTTCTCAGTTGATCACCAAATCTCGTTCCTCCAAAACTAGAACCGACTCGAGTGTCTGCCCTCCGTCCTTCCCCCTAGTGATCTTGGCGAGTTCAGCGCTCTTCTCGGCCGTAAAGGGTAGGCCTCGACACTGTGATCTTCGCTCAATTCAACCACGTTCGGATGCAAGGTTTTCCCATCTGGTCCGATCATGAAGGGTGCTGAGTTCGATATGCTGAGCGAGCCTGTGACAGCTTTCGACTTGAAAAGGCGAGGCTGCCCAAGGCATGGTCTTGAATCCTTGTTCGAAGTCGCTTTCTTCGGAGCCAGAGGAATTGCTACAATCTCAAACTTCTCTCCTCTTCCTTTGAGCTTCTCATAAAAATGTACGAGTTTCGGAGTGAATTCCACGCACGACCTGAGTTCGTGAACATAAAAGTACAGTCCAGCAGTTCTTCCTTCAAGCTCAGATACAGGAACCTGCCAAGTTACTTACCCATCAAGACACACTTGTTAGGTCGTTTTGAAAAGATAGCGAGCGAAAGTAACCTGTTGATTACGTTGCTCGAAATCAAACAATACGTCAGTTTTTCATCCTGAAATCCAACCAAAGTCATTCCCAGATAAGCTGAGTTTCATTGCAAATAAGCACAGGTTTCCGCCATGTCTCTACGGCCACAGACCAGATAAGCCTAGGAAAATCAAGGATCTTTCTTCCGGCTTCTCCGAGGGCAGGTTCTTCAGGGTAAACTAAAGCTGGACAATTAAGTTGTCTATGTTCAATTGTTCGTAACGATACCTGGTCGCCGTTGTTCCGGATGAGGAATTCTCTGTTCTCTGAAGAAAGAAGGGTTGTGAGATCACGAGGAGCACCATCAGCCATCTCTCTTGTCGTCGAGTCTGCTCCCGTCTCCGTGCTGAGCGCTGTACCAACTTTATATAAGTCGATACCACCCAAATGTTGAACAGCAAACTGCAAGTCAATATCATTCTAGGACCTGTTGATTGCTCCCCTGTTGCTATGGTCGATTTGGACAAGACAAAAGTGATTTTGTGATTTCGAGAGCTTAGCGACGGACGAAGGGCAGCTCCGGAGATATCATTCATTCCCCATTCCAAGAGAAGGAATATGCCCAGCAGCCGGCAGGATTGGAGAAGTACCATTCGGACGTAGCGAATGGGGGAATCGCATAAATCTGCAACGCGAATTGACAACCCACACAGCCTCTGAATCCATAGTTTCCACTCTTTTCGAGGCTCGGGTTGTCTTTTACTCATATGATAGGTGAATTGTATTGAAATGTATGTGTGAGTTGTGTTAGACTAAGTTCCACGTAGGAGAATTGATGCGGTGTGGAGCAGTTAATAAATTTTAATTGGCCCATCCATAACTCATCGGCTTGAATATTTTGAGTGAAGAAGGGTCCAACTAAATAAGTTAACGAATTCGGACGTGGACTCTCTATTAACGATCTCAACAGCAACCTAGCAAGTTCGCTCTTATGATTAGGAAATGCGGTTCAGACAAGCCAGGTGCAACTCAGAATGCATGTGGTTAATGGTGTGACAATCGCAATTGACCATTCCCATCTACGCTGCATTTGCAGGTTGATCATCCATTCTGGATTGGATTGAAGCTCATCAACATAAATTTAATTTTAGCCATCAACCGTCTTCTTTGCAAATCATTGAAGGAAAAAAAAAAAAAGAATGAGAAAAGTCAAACTCAATTGAAGCTCAAATTATAGGCCTCGGCGCCATTAAGCCGAAAGATCCCAAAATGCCTCTCATACTCTTCGCCGACCTTCTCATTCTCATCAAACAGTCCGAACAGATAAACCTCCACGCCCACGCTGGGCCTCTTCGGCGTCCCCGCATTGCTCGCCGCCCGCCTCACCACGTTCCCATCGAATGCCAGCGCGTTCGCAGAGCTCGCCGCCTCCCCTCCTGCCGTCGGCCACCTGTTTCCGCCACCACCACTGCCACCCCTCCGAACCCTTCCTTCTCCATCGCCCACACGAACGCGTCCACGCTCGCATCAAACATGTTTGTCGTAGATGAGCGCGCCGTCGTGGACCGGCTTCCCTCCTCCCCGAAACAGTGCGTAGTCTGGCGACGTGTGCCTCGCCTCGCTTAGGTAGCTGATGTATGGGTACACGTTCGCCATGAATGGCGATCCGGTGTCGTGCAGGAACTGCAGGAGCGGGACGATGGCAGATTGGAGGCTGGGATCGAACGTCGCCGACGAGGGAGGGTAAGTGTTGACGATCACGGAAGCCGCCTGCGGGATGACAGCTTGATGCTCTCCGAGAGGCCTAAGGTCCGGAGAGCGCTGTAGAGGTTGATGATCGAAGGTACGACGTGGGGACTGAA